>CABFWB010001243.1:142717-175764 GCA_902151455.1 Timema bartmani
TATCTCATGTACTCCAACATCCTCATTACATGTCCATACCATCTCAGTCTTGCTTCCTCTACTATCTCATGTACTCCAACATCCTCATTACATGTCCATACCATCTCAGTCTTGCTTCCTCTACCATCTCATGTACTCCCTGTACTTCTACTCTTTCCCAGATAACTTCATTCCTAATCCTGTTTCTCCTCGTGATAGCTAACATGCTCCTCACAAACTTCATTCCAATGGCCTTTAACTTTAGTAATAATACTTTAATAAACATGTTAAATTATGTTAAAAACAATAAAGACTTATTGCTACGATAAGTTGGAATTAGAATCCCAGGTGAATGTATTGAGTGGGTAAATTAATTCTTATCTTCCTTCGCGCTAATGTGGGCACATTCATTATTGAGCCTATGTTTATCGTCCCAATATCTACAAACTAAATATTCTGATTGCACGGATGGGTAGTAAGACGCGGAACACATAAAAATATATGAAAAAACGATTCTCGCATCTAAGTTTCAAGATGCGTCAGTTTGGTAAAATAAAATTATTATTATTTATTTATTTATTAACACCACGTATTACTACCCGTTTGGTTTATACGCTTAAGTCCTAACTACGCTAATGGGCTAATGGGTTGAATTTAGAGGAAGTGAACCCGCATTTGCGTGGAGGGAGAGTTGAAAACTATTTAGGAAAAAGCACCCCCAGTTCACCCGACCGAGATTCGAACCTAGATCTCTCCATCCTCGGGAGTCTAGCTCAACACAAATCTAGTGCGTTAGCCAACTACGCCACCGAGGTGAGTAAATTTTATTTAATCCAAGATTTAGCTTTAGAGTCCTAGACTAGGCATACTTTTTAAATATATTGTTTCTATAGTATTATTTTTGTATTACGTCCCTTTTCAGTTAACATGCATAAATAATAGTTACGCTTATATGTTAGGGATAAGCAAGTTAAAATTTTAGAATAAATGTATCCGCCTTTGTGTAAAGGGAGAGTGACACACAATTTTAGAAAAAAGAAAACTTAAATGCACCAGGTAGGGTTTCAGGCCCCAACCTCTCTATCACCGACCAACCAGATTAAATAAGCTTTAAATATAGAACGCGTGCCTACTGGCGTGGGTTTTGTTCTAGGCCAGACCTTCTTAAACTGTGGGTCGCGACCCCACATGGGTTCGCGTAACTGAACGTTGGGGGTCGCGAAAAATTTGGCAACAGTAAAAAGGTTTCTGAATTTGCAACGAACCAAAAATTAATTCAAAATAAAAGGCGTAATGAATCCGAGGTATTTCATTGCTCAACTTTACTGCAGCCTTTGTTCTTATGGCCCTGCAGTATCAAATATTCCCAAGATTTAATTCTTTATGTAAAAATAAACACGCACATACATCTCATTAGTATGCACAAACTTGCTTTCGTCTTTAATGAATTGCAAAATAATATGTATACTAAAGAATCGTTTTAAAATAAATTCCTTAATAATTTATTATCAGTAAATGTTTGATTTTTTTGCCTATTTTATATGCCTATACACTCGGGTTCGCGTAAAAAATTATCGGGTGAAACGGGTCATGGGTGGCAAAAGTTTAAGAATCCCTGTTCTAGACCACTACTTTGTTTCAAATCCTCTTTTTTATCACCGTATCTTTCTACCTGTTCAGGCTATACGCATGTATGAAAATTACTCTTATGAGGTAAGTACGATAAAGGAAGCATTTTAGAGGTAATCTACCCACATTTGCTTGGAAGGAGAGTGGGAAACCATTTAGTAAAAAATTACCCTCAGTAGACCCAACCAGGATTATAACCCTGATCTCTCGATCATCAGCAGGCCAGTATATTACGAGAGTGATGCCTCAGACCATTCGGTTATTGAAACGTGTTAAATCCTACTTTCCGAGTAAATAATTGACCTTATTTTAGTCAAACAACACATTATTTATAAACTTTTTTTAACTTTACGTTTGTCAAATCACTATTCCTGAAAATATGCACCTTAGCTTTGTCAGCATAAACGGCAACTACAGTAGCCCCATGGCTTCTTTGGTGCTGACTGACAGCTGACGGCTTTGAAAAGCTACCGGACCAAATTATGTATCCCTACGCCGAACCAGATGATTTGCAAAAAACATGTATTTAGCAGCTGACAGCTGACAGTCAACATTTAGGTATATACCTAAATGTTGACTGTCAGCTGTCAGCTGTGAACTGTCAGTGAGCACCAAAGAAGCCATGGGGCTACTGTAGCCTCAGCAGTGGGTACGTAGACCTAAGGTGTCAGTCTTGTCTGGTCTGACTTACCGAAGACGGGAAGGGAGGAACTCAAATCTTGACTGCGTGTTCTAGGACGATATAATATGCTAATTGTTTCTCCATCTTTCCCTCACCCAAATACTGGTACACTTACGAATAGTAAGATGCGGAGCTAGTGTAGTAAAATAAATTAACACCATTTAACTTATTCCTCGGAGAGTCAATAATGATATTTTTATCATGTTATATAAAAACATGTTTTAAAAATATTTATTCACTAGTAAGGTCTGTCAATAACAAGTTCTTAAGATGTGCACCTTAGCTCTCTATATAACAAGCCTGAGAACGTCGCCTACTTGAGGTATTTTTTTTATGGTGATGGTAATTCTGAAGCTTCCAAACTACTAAAACAATCCTCAATTTACTATCTTAAAATTTTCTGTTGTGACCCTGTTAAAAATGATAATTTGTATGAGGAGGGCTAGACATATGTTTCTAACCATTTATTTTGATCTTAGAAATGAAACTTTTCATGGGGAATTTTGTTGAAAATGAACTAATTTTACATTTGTAATATTTATTTTTTAGTTATAGACCTCAAGAATAAAGGTTTATAAGCTTACATTTTGACATAAACTATGTTTTAAAATAACAAACAACTTTTTAAACAACGTGGAATTTCTGGAGCTGTGCAAAGCGTTTCAGCACTCTGGTAGGCGTCCGCCTTAAGCCACGTGTTCCATTGATTTTTTTTCTTGTTCTTTCTTTAACATTTGAGTTTATAAAGGTTTATTATTGATAAAAATATTCAAGTCACAGCTTTCTCTCATTATTCCTTCCCTCCTTAAACAACATAATGACACTTGAAAGTTAGGTTACAAAGTGTTTACTAAAACCAGCAACCGAAAAAAATACTACTCATAAAAGACTCGTGAGTTCAACTTAAAATAAAGTCATAAAATTTGTTGGTGCACAGCAAAGCTGTAATTTTCTTTCTTTTTACTACAGGAAAAAATGTCAAAATGTGTTCTCCACCTTAACATCCTCACTCGTGTTATTTTATTTTAATTTATTTTTGAGGGAGGGGGAAGTGTATTTAAATTTTTTGTAGCTTGCCATAGAATAAAAAAGAAAATAAGAACCAATTCTTGTTTTTATTGATTAAGCAGCTGTTTGACCCATTATTTGTACGGGTAAGCGGGTAAGTCGCATCAAAACTATTTCAAATTAGGACGCTCAATTTTCGGTGACCAACATTTTAAAAGTTTTTCCTTGTACAATCTTGAACAAACTATGGCAAAACCAAGTCAATTATTGCAATAAAAAAAAAGCTTTTAAAGAAATCTTACCTAACACCCAAACCAAGTGCACAAATGGACGCAATGTTTACCTAAGTACGATAAATATGTTTCTGTTTGCTTAGCAATTTAGATGTCACCCCTCGCTACTCCCCCACCTTTCATATATTTGTTGGACCACCTGTGTTAAATTCAACACTTTACCAATTTTTTTATTACCTATTTCTCAGAATCCCCTAAAAAATTTAAGGTTTACCGACTTTTATTATTATTTGGAGTGATTCATGTACCTGTCTACCAAATTTTAATTTTCTACTTCATCTAAAAAAAATCTAATTATATATATACTCCCAACACTCATTTTTCTAAACCCCATCTTGAAATTTCTTATTTTTATATTTTTTGGTTAGGCCTATGTGGGTAAATTCCTCTACCTTCCTGCCAAACAAAATTGCAAGTTTCTAGAGCCAGGAGTTGGAGAAATACGGCTATGAGTGAGTCACTAGGCCTCATATCTTTTTGAATCTCTCCATCCTCTTTGGCGGAAAATTTGAAAATACTTCAAAAGATATCATCCAAATATAGAAAGAAACTTTCAAATTAAATTTCAAGGCTCTATGTAAGCTGGGTCAAAAGATACATCAGTGAATTTGAAAACTTTCAACCCTCCGTTCCCCTCATAGAGGTATAATTTTAAATTTTAAGACTTATTTGTTTATCTGAGACTGTCCTTCTACCTGCCTGCCAAATTTAGATAATCTACGACACTTAGTAGCTAGATTTATGTTTGCCCCCCTTCCCCCCATGTTTCCTGGAGTACTATCTAATATTTAAGGTTTTCAGACTTTTATGAATATTTGGATTAGTCCCTTTTCTTTACTGCCAAATTTTAATTTTCTACCGCATTTAAAAAGTTTTTTCTAATTAATTCTTACTCCACCCTATATTGAAATATACTGTTTCTAGATTTGTTTAGTTATATGGGGCAGTATTCTACCTTCATGACAAATGAAAGTACTATAAATCCACATGGCTGACTCACTCACTCACTGACATTAATGTTTACCCACTTCCAGATGAGCTAGAAATTTGAAATTTGGCAAACTTATAGTTTCTAGTCGATAGCCGACGGTAAAATCCCAAAAAGTTAAATATTTTAATATTTAACCTCCAAAAACCATTCAAAATAGTGGAGCAACTTTAAAGTCGGTGCGGACCTTTCTTTGGAGGTCTCTTGTGGTTCAACTGTAAGACCTATCAAAAAACGGATTGCACCAGCAGCTACGGATTTGGCAAGATCCGCGAGTTTGGTCCTACTACTTTTTATCGTATCTCCATCGGTTATACCTTAGATAGAGCTATATGTTTTGATTTTAGGTAAATTTTACACATTTTCCACACATTTTTAAATTTTAAAACAACGCTGGAATTACATTAGTTTACATCCACGTATAAAGAAAACTCACTGGGGGTTTGGGGGCGGAGCCCCCAACTAGCAAGCGAGTTTCAGTTTTACAGCTCTTCTGGAAGTGAGTTTTCACTTACGGAAAGATCTACATTCAGCTTCATATATATAGAGAGATTGTAAATCACTTGGTTATTATATAAGTTGACATGAAATAACGAGACATCGTAGCTTATGGTAGCGCGGGTTTAAATAGCCTAAATAGATGCAATATATGAGGGTTGAAAAATGTATTTAATTTGTTCACTATCCACTTTTTGGACAATTGTAAATGTATCTCTTACTCCCATCATCCTCATTGTTTATCAATCATATTATATATTTTTTAAATTGCACCACATCTTTCCATACATTTATATTATTTACATTTAGTTACATAAATGGAGTAGGGATGAATGATGTAGTATGCTAATGAAAATGTGACCACATTTGTGTGGAGAGAGCGAAAAACAATTTATAAAAAAACTCACAGTACACCCAACTATAATTCTGACCCCAACCTAGTCCGATACAGGAAAACCAAACCAAATGAGCTTGACGCCTTAGCCCACATGTCCACCAATGCAAGTTACTTTTCTTTTCTTTTTAATTTATAGGGAGCTCAGTACAAACACTAAAACATTATAAAAAAAAGGCCTTGAATATAATGAACTTGATGTTATTTTCTATCAGTTATGGTGAATATCTTTCTCTACTAACTTATGTGTAAGTATTAAAACTAAATTAGCATTAAAGGACAAGAGTATTTGTTATTCAGGACCGTACTGATGAGGTGGGTTAGGGGATTGTCGATTCAACCTCCCTCCCAGAAATTATCATTAATGTAATTTTGTATTATTCTTTATCATGGGGGTGACCTGGCGGTCTAGGGGTAAGGTGTCGGACCCCAAACCCTTCCTTCACCTCTGACAAGATGTGTATTAATCACAACTTGTGAATGTGAGGAATGCCAGGCCTCCACCGTGGTTCGGATTCCACGTTAAACTGTAGGTCCTCCATTTCATCTCACAATCACCCTACCATTACACATTAGCGTAAGTGCGTATAAACCGAATGGGTAGTAAGACGCGGTGCTAATAATAATAATTCTCTATCATTGTCTAGGCTAGTAGCTTATTGAAGTCAGCTAAAGCCTCTGTTATGTTTTGGAACACTTCAAATTGCTTCAACCTCTGCTTCGGTGGCCATATGATCTAAGCGCTAAGGTGTCACTCCCGTGTTAAACTAGACTACCGATGACAGGAAGATCAGGTTCAAATCTCGGTCGGGTGTACTGAGGGTATTTTTTTTTCCTAAATGTGTATCCACTCTCCCTCCACGCAAATTCGTGTACACTTCATTTATATTTAAGCTTCCTCATGCCTAGCTCACTACAATAGCCCCATGACTTCTTTGGTGCTGACTGACAGCTCACAGCTGAGAGCTGATGGCTTTGAAAAGTTACCAGACCAAATTATGTATTCCTACGCCGAACCATATGATCTGCAAAAACATGTGTTTAGCATCTGTCACTTCTGACAGTCAACATTTAGGTATATACCTAAATGTTGACTGTCAGAAGTCAGCTGTGCGCTGTCAGTCAGCACCAAAGAAGCCATGGGGCTACTGTAGCTAAAATAGTAAATATGTGTATAACCTGAAAAGGTAGTAAGTAAGACGCAGTGCTTCAAAAGTAATTGCTTCAATAGGCATTCAATACTAAAAATATTTATTCACATCTCCTGTTCGGGAAACTTCACTACGAGCCATCTTAGGTAGGATCTTTCTCATCCACTTCCCTTCCCCCCCTAAAAAAGGTTTAAACAAAATAAAAAGATTTAGCAAATTGATATAAATATGACAAATACTTGTACAATACATGCACTGTTCTAGCAGAACGTAAAACACGTTATCGTGCGCCAGCCACCCCGGGCGGTACCAACACCGCACGCAACGTTCCACATGCCTCCAACACTCCCCTTTGTTCATTATGAGGCGAACTACACGAGCGTGCAGAGCATTGTATCCAGTCTGGATAGAAACAAGACAATCTTTATAGCGGTGTCAGACTTTTGTGCTGGAGGTCCGGGGTTCAATCCTCGGTCCCGGCACAGATTCATCTGATTGCCAAACCCTTCCTTCACCTCTGACAAGACGTGTATTAATCACAACTTGTGAATGTGTGGAATGCCAGGCCTACCACCGTGGTTCGGATCCCACGTTAAACTGTAGGTCCTCCATTTCATCTCACAATCACCCTAGCATTGCACATAAGCGTAAGTGCGTATAACCCGAACGGGTAATAAGACACGGTGCTAATAGTAATAATAATAATAATAATAATAATGATGATGATGATGATGATGATAATAATAATAATAATATCTTATAGTGGCGTGATGTGATGTTTTGCCAGGGTAGTCAGGACTTGTTAAAACTGCACTTGTGATATGTTCTGGTCACACTTGGTCGCCATTTGACCAATCATACATGTGCTCTGTTCTACGCACATCAGATTGGGACTTTATTTCTGTTGGTACCAAACCAAAGATTGTTCTACTGAGTGTTGAGAACAATTCACAGACCCACCTCGGTGGCCCCGGTGTCTAAGGCGTTACTCTCGCAATAGACTATACTGCCGAATACGGGGGGAGATTGGGATTCGATCCCGGCCGGGTGTACTGAGGGTGGTTTTCCCGAAACGGTTTTCTACTCTCCCTCGACGTAAATACAGGTACACTTCCTCTAAACTCAACCTTATTAATTCCTAATACATTAGTAATTAGTAGATAGGCGTATCACATGAACGGGTAGTAAGACACGTTTCTAAAAAAAATCACAAACACAGTTTAAATTAGTTCTGATTTCCCTGGCAACACTCCAAGCCACGCTTTTGAAATGTTGATACCAAAACGTTTATAAACGCGTTTGAACGATCTGCGCAGTATTATAATTGCTAAATTTACTTTTCTGGCTGCGTCTTGCATGTGTACTTGTAAATTCCGTGCACTAAATCGTACCTGCATCGATGGTCACGAAGACTAAACGTCAAACTCATTTGTAGGTGATTGGGGAGGTCAGGGTTCGAATCTTGGCCAGATCTACTAAGCACCTTTTTACTAAATGGTGTTTCAATCTCTCGTCGTGCAAACTTGAGTAGGCCTAAACCTCCTCGATATTTTACCTTCCTAATCTTTACTTCATTTTGGATAAATACGTATAACCCAGAAGAGTGGTATTACGAGGAAGAGTAAAAATATATGTATACGTAATTTTTTGCGCCGCGTCTTACTAGCCATCCGGGCTATACGCATTTAACTAAACAAATGGGGTAAAGATAAGGAGAGTGGTATTCAGATAAAATGTACACGCATTTTCATGGAGGGACAATGGGAAAACATTTAGGGAAAAGCACCCTTAGTACACTCGTCCGTGACTCAAACCTTAACCTTTGTGTTAATGGCAAAACATGTGAGACGAGAATGACGTATTTTACCGTGTGTCCACCAGATTGGGTTAGTATTAATTGACATTATGTGTGAGGGGAGGGTCCAAGGGGATGTTAAGAGGGGTCCAGAGCTCCAGGACCTCATAAACCCCAATAAGATCTTCTAATACCTAGAGAAACCCTCCTCTGCCTCAGCGCTCTCTGTTGCAGCAAAACTAAATACCTGATTAAGGTGGTGTAGGTTGCATCGATGGACACGCGGGATAGTGCCTTAGACTCACCTGGTCTGGTTTTAAGCGTGTGTTTCAGCCTTAAACGGCTACCCACACTCTCTACATAAATGAGGGTACATTTCTTCTAAACTTTGTCTTCTTCTACCCCTTTGCTAGTTTGTGGATATCCCAGAGTGGTAAATGCAGATACATTTTCTTAAAGCTCTATCTCCATCATCCTTATCCCATTAGTTTAAAAAATGTGGCTATCCCGGAAGGGTAGTAAGATGCGATGTAGAAAAATTCGAGTAAAAAGAGCTGGTGTTTATGTTGTACTTGAAGCGCGTGTGGAGACCTCCAAGTGTGACATCCTCTCATTCCGTCATCCGTGGACGATCCGTTCTCTTTTGTGTCAATGAGACACGTCACGTTTCTATCGTCACCTCATCCCCGTCACGGTTTACGTCACAAGAGGCGGGTTTAACAGTCACAACGGGGAACAGTTTTATCAAGGCTAATAAAATATACTTTTATGTCCCAGAAGAGTTTAGGAACGATCTTATTAAGCTCGAGTTTAGGACTCCCACGGTAAGTATTAAGTGCCCGTAACCAGATGGAAAGTGGAACAAAGGTTCAGAAGGCGCCAAGGACGATCTAACATCTTATATTAGTAGGTGGTTTGTCTTTCTCTGAGATAAGAGGCTCGCGTTCAAATGATATGGCTATAAATTCTTATATTGATTGAAGTTTGGGTATAAGCTCTCACGAGGAGGAATTAACGGGGTTTTTTGTTCCAAAATTATGTTATTTTTGTAGAGCCTGTGATGATATTATAATAAGCTGGTTCAGGAGATAAACAATTTACTTCCCTTCCCTACTCCCCACCCCATTTTAAAAAATTCAACAAAATAGCACCAGAAGTTGTATCCAGATGTGACTACGATGTGCATGTCTACACGTAGCTTAACCCGCATTCGCACGCGAAGATATACCCCACCGAAATTTGGATTACGACTTCCCCGTTACTAAGGCCCAGTTTCACTAACTACAGGACGGCACCTACCTATTCTAGTTTAGTTAGATGCCATCTTGTATTTATTATAGAGCCGCACTTGAAGCGTACCAAGTCTGACTGTGAAACTGGCCCATTCCATTCTAGTTTAGGTAGATGCCATCTTGTATTTAGTATAGAGCAGCACTGGAAGCGTACCAAGTCTTCTAGTTTAAGTAGATGCCATCTTGTATTTAGTATAGAGCCACACTTGAAGCGTACAAAGTCTTCTAGTTTAGGTAGATGCCATCTTATATTTAGTATAGAGCAGCACTTGAAGCCAAGTCTTCTAGTTTAGGTAGATGTCATTTTGTATTTAATATAGAGCCGCACTTGAAGCGTACCAAGTCTGACTGTGAAACTGGCCCATTCCATTCTAGTTTAGGTAGATGCCATCTTGAGGTAGATGCCATCTTGTATTTATTATAGAGCCGCACTTGAAGCGTACCAAGTCTGACTGTGAAACTGGCCCATTCCATTCCAGTTTAGGTAGATGCCATCTTGTATTTATTATAGAGCCGCACTTGAAGCGTACCAAGTCTGACTATGAAACTGGCTCATTCCATTCTAGTTTAGGTAGATGCCGTCTTGTATTTAGTATAAAGCCGCACTTGAAGCGTACCAAGTCTGACTATGAAACTGGCCCATTCTATTCTAGTTTAGGTAGATGCCGTCTTGTATTTAGTATAGAGCCGCACTTGAAGTGTACCAAGTCTGACTATGAAACTGGCCCATTCCATTCTAGTTTAGGTAGATACCATCTTGTATTTATTATAGAACCGCACTTGAAGCGTACCAAATCTGACTATGAAACGGGCCCATTCTATTCTAGTTTAGGTAGATGCCGGCCTGTATTTAGTATAGAGCGCACTTGAAGCGTACCAAGTCTGACTATGAAACTGGCCCATTATATTCTAGTTTAGGTAGATGCCGTCCTGTATTTAGTATAGAGCGCACTTGAAGCGTACCAAGTCTGACTATGAAACTGGCCCATTCTATTCTAGTTTAGGTAGATGCCGTCTTGTATTTATTATAGAGCCGCACTTGAAGCGTACCAAATCTGACTATGAAACTGGCCCATTCCATTCTAGTTTAGGTAGATACCATCTTGTATTTATTATAGAGCCGCATTTGAACCGTACCAAGTCTGACTATGAAACTGGCCCTAACAATCCAGTGTATTTCGATATTGACGCCTTACGTTAAGTGAACGTTAAGTCTCCTCACGATCCATGCCTCACCGGCCAAACGAAATCTAGACTGAAGCACTTAGCTGATAATTCACCGGAGCGAGTTCATTAAAAACAAAGTATGGTATCACATTAGGTCCGACGCCTTATCTCAGTCGATAGTGCGGCTGTCTATTAAGCTGAGGGCTCCGGGTTTAATTCTAAGCATAGCAGAATAAAATGTAATTTATGAAAATTGGCTGGGCTGGGGAACTAGATCCAGTACAATCTGATTTTTATAGGTAAGGCCTTATCCGACAGCTAATAAAGCTACTAGGTATACTTTCTCATAGTCATATGTCAAGTCATGCTATTTACATCTGTCGCTTTCAATAGGGCTTCTAGATGCACATAAAATAACACTTATAATACAGAAAAATGTTATCAATGTTGACCGAAAAAAATAACATTTTAGAAAACATTCTAAAATAATAATTTAAGTAAGTAGTGTTACAATACAAAATAATAAGACTTGAAAATTGATGTGGCTTACTAATAGGCCTATTGTTTTAATGTAATCAATGGACGAAATTAGTAAAAATTCATTAACAATTATGAAAAGATTTTGAAAAACTAGATTAACATTACTAAAATATGGATTTGACTGGTGTTAAGATCTTTTTTTAAAAATTGAGATGTAATATGTTGAGTAAAAAATAACTTTACCAGGCATCAACAGTCGTTTAGCAATTATTTTGAATTCTTAAGGTTTCACCACTAGTCAATTTTTTATTGCACATTTAATCTTTTGTTTAATCAATTTTCTACTGTTATTGTATGTTGAAGTTGTTTTTTATTCAACATTCTATATCTAAATTATTTTAAAAGATCTTAATACTAGTCGATTTTTTAAATAATTTAAATCTAGTTTTGCAAAAGCTTTTCATAATTATATCTAATGGATTTTTAATGATTTCTTCCATTGATTACATTAAAACAATATTAGTACATCAACTCTCAAATCTTATTGTTTTGTAAAAAAGTTTATATTTTCTATAATAATACTCTTACCCGCCTCGGTGGCGTAGTTGGCTAACGCGCTAGTCATGTTGAGCCCGACTGCCGAGGACGGGGAGATCGAGGTTCGAATCTCGGTCGGGTGAACTTGGGGTGGTTTTTCCTAAATGGTTTTCCACTCTCCTTCCACGCAAATGCTGGTTCACTTCCTCTATTCAACCTTCCCAATTCCTAATCCATTAGCGTAATTAGTGCTTATGCGTATAACCCGAACGGGTAGTAAGACACGGTGCTAAATAATAATACTCTTCTTGTGAAAATTGGGCTGTATCTGTTCTAGACTTAAGTTAGTTTGTAAATTGTTTAGTGTGTACTGATATAATCAGTATATTCAGGAAACGCACGTTATAGACCCCTGAAATATTAAACATAGGCTATAGAATAAATAAAGTCACATCAAAAACCTCGTGACCATTTACTGCACGCGCATATAAAAACACGCTATCACCCGAGTTTGTTTCTGAAGACACTTGTCAGTCCCTGGGCGGCAGTGGCGGTGGAGGGCCGCGGGGAGGGGAGGAGGCAGAGAGGAGCGTTTCAGAGCGTAGCGTGTTCACCGCTAAGACCTCTGGGTGGAACAACGTAGTTGGGAACTTTGCTGTTACGGTTGATGAATACCGCATCGGTGGTTGTATAGTTTAACACGTCACTAGACTCGCTTGCCTGTGACGGGAGGGTCGGGGTTTGAATCCTGGCTGGTTGGTGGCTTTTCCCTAAATAGTTTCTTAATCTTTCTGCACACAAATACGAATTTTTTTTTATTGTTACTTTCCTCATCTTTGTTCCACCAACTCAACTAGTGTATGCGCTAACCCGAATGGGTATTATGACCCTGGAAGGAAATCAAATGTTGATTAAACCAGGAACATCTGATTTGCGATAATTTCTTCATTCCTTATGAGTTGGACTTTTTTTTCACCCACGTAAAGCGGATTAAACGTAGTGGACAGGACGGGGTTCCAATCTCGATGTGTGAACTGGGGCTCCTTTCCCATTTCCCCCTCCTCTCATAAGATATGAGGATAAAAATCAGGGTAAATTGACCCACATTTTCATGGAGGAAAAGTGGAAAGTCATTTAGGAAAAAATAAACACTCTCATTATACCACTATACTCAGAAAACCAGATTAGATAAACTCGACGTTTAGTCCGCTTCCCCACCGATGGGGAATTAAAGGGGTGTTCATTCATTACTTAAAGGCCTTTTAACATATTTTCGATTCACCCTCCCCCAGTGTGTTGCTCGACATGACGACGGTGTAAGCTTCACGGACTATTAAGTCAGGAATATAACGTCAACATATCAAATAACTCATTATAACAGACTTGATTTCACTGAAATGGGTTTTTTTTCATTCTCATCGTAGCTCAAACTTAAGAATCCAGATCCTTATGTCAATATGTCGACAGCGTATAATCCGAACGGGTAGTAAGACGCGGTGCTAAAAAAAGAATATGCTGACTAGTAATCGAAAAAGCTCAAGTCTCATACTTATTCCTTTGGTTACAAGATAAAAATAAAATAGTTTATAGTCATAAAGTTTATCTTTGATATGTATAATGTTTATATAATACTTTTTTTGACTATACAAACGTAAACGTTCAGCTAAAAGCGAGGATGGAGTATTTTGTTTTAAGTTGACTGCTATGTTTAGATTATTACATTATTTATTTATTAATGTGTTTATTGATTCCTTCTCCACAGTAATCATATCACTTGCATAATCGTGTTTCATTTTAACTTAATTTAACCAGACTAAAATATGTACACTATAAACACCCACAGGAAAATACTCATTTGTGATTGACCAGACAAAAATACTTTGTCTTAACGTTTCCTACATTCAGAATTTGTGTGGTCAAAACTTTTTGATTTTGAGGTGAAAGTCACAATTGTGTCTGAACTTATTGCCTAGCACACTCTGAATTCTTAAAGTTACATATTAAAGTAAAACTTGTATCTAAGTTTAAGTTTGTTATGGTGTAGCCTGCTTTGGGATAACAACTTTTCCAACGTCCCTCAGCTCGTACTGGTAGGCTTTCCCATACGCATCACGATCCATCCTCATATCTGGAAAGCTTTTACAGACGTAGAACGATCTAACCTCACATTTGTTAGGCTTTCCCAGACAAAGTGAGCTCCAACCTCACATCTAGAAAGCTTTTACAGGTGAGTAACGGCTTAACCTCCTATTTGTTAGAATGTTCAAGACATATCATGACATAACATCACATCTGGAAAGCTTTTACAGACTCAGATCGACTTAACCTCACATATTTTAGGTTTTTACAGACGTAGCACGATCTAAGCTCACACCTGGAAAGCTTTTACAAATGCAGAACGATTTAACCTAATATTTGTTAGGCTTTTCCAGAGGCAGCACGATCTAAACTCACAAATTCCAAGCTTTTACAGACTTGCCATGGCTTAATTTCGCATCTGCAAGGCTTTTAGAGGCGTGACACGTTCTAACATCAACTCTGACAGGCTTTTGACAGACGTACAATGGTTGGCACAATCTGACCTCATATCTGATAGGCTTTTTCAGACGTTATATGGTCTCTCACATCCGACAGACATTTCCAGACACGGCACGGTTCTAACCTCATATTGGGCAGAATTTTCCAGACGTGGCATGTTATAAGATCACATCTGGTAGACTTTCACAGGCGTGGCATGATCTTTAACCTCGCATCAGACAGGCCTTTGCAGATATTGCATGATCCGACCTCACATATGGCAAGCTTAAGGCCACAACATGATCTATCCTCGAATTTGGTAGGGTTCTAAAGAGGTTTCATGATCTAACATTGCATCTTGGATTTTTAATATATACATATTATATATTAAAAATTCAATATACAATATTAGAACATGCAACCTCTTTAGAACCCTACCAAATTCGAGGATAGATAATGTTATTTCATATATATATATATATATACATAGAGAGAGAGGCTCGAAACGATTTGATATCACCTTTAGTAAGTTTTAATAAGAGCGATAATATCTAACCTCAAATCGAAAAGAATTTTAAAAACCTGGCATTATATAACCACGGATAGGAAAAGATTTCGTGGATGCGTGGTATTTTCATGTCCAAAAATAACAAAACCCAATAAAACTCAACCTAACCTTGTTTGAAGAACATCGAACAGAATCAATTTTATTTGTCTTATTCCACACTACAGTCAGATTCAGAAAAGAAGGAACTATTTTTGACAGTTACAAAAGGTACTAAAATCTACAATTTCAGCTGACAATTTTGATAAAAAGTATAAATAGCTATAAAATGATATTAATAGTAGACATTAATGATGACTAAAAACAAAGTTTTCCTCTAAAAGTTCCTTGTCACCAGAAACCTACTTTGAGACGAGTGTACCGNATTATTGTTTTAATCTGTGTGTTTGAACAAAAACGATTTAAATCGAATAGTAGAACCCCTATTGCAAATACATTTTTTTAATTTAAATAATGTTATAAGAATTAAATGGTTATCGTGTTTCATTTACTTTCAGATCTTTCAACCTAATTCGTAATATATCGATTTGTATTTCTTTTCTTGACCAAACAAACTAAATCATTATTATTAGTTAGTGATATGAATTTTACATACTAGTATAAACTGTTAGTGGGGATGTTTTATGGAGTGATACGAACGTATGATTCTTAAAATTATCTAAAACTTGAATGGAAGGATTGGCTCACCGAAAGACTGAGGCATTTGACCCTTAACACGAATCCAGACAGTTTTTAAGTGTGGAGTAGAGATAGATGAGGGAGGGAGGGAGGCACGGGGAAAGAGAAGCTCGTTAATTCTATTTTATAATCCACTCTACAAGCAAATGCTAGTACATTTACTAAAACCACACTTTCCTCGTTCCATGACCTAGTGTTAGTTGCAAAATTCCAAAATGGGCAGTAAGATGAGTAACACTTTTTTATTAGAAAAAATAGTTTACACTACTAACAAAAGTATTAATCTCAATTTAACTTGAATATAAATTCAATTTTTTTTAGCACCGCGTCTTACTACTTGATCGGATTATACCCTAAATTATATTTAAAGAGTGCGATTTGACGTATACCAACTAAACTCACTTCATTCAACTTTAAAAAAATTAACTATCCGACTTATTATACCCATCTAAGCTAGCCGCATTATTAAACTAATAGGTTTGTGATGATGAAGAGAGAAATGAGAGAAAAATTATCCTCATTTGTGTGTACAAAGAATGTCAAACCATATAGAAAAAAAATCCCCTAAATGCACTTGAACTAGGCCTATTCTTCACCGTCAAATCAGACAAGATGTGAATGACCTCTTTGCATGTGTTCCCGTAGGTGCGGCGGGTAGCATGATATAAACTAATCTGTTTTCATTAAATACTAACAGTAAGCAGCTTCGTGTGTGGTTAATATTTGGGTGAGTGAGCATCCAGAGAAATCTAATATTGTAGGAAGCACCACATGCAGTAGCCAACACCCGGAAGGCGTTCTAACACTGACCTTCCCACTACTTGAAAACCAAACCAAATGAGACTGACACCCTTGTCCATATGCCCATCAATACGGGTTTTTAGTTTTCATTACTAGTACTTTTAACGTAAGGGCTAATAAAGAATTACCCACTTCGATGCTCGAATGATCTAAGTCGTCACTCTGGAGAATAGATTGGAATGCCAATGATGACGAAATCGTGGTTTGAATCCTGGTTGGATGTACTAAGCGTGGTTTTACTTGAATGGTTTTCCATTATACCTCCACGCAAATGTGGATACACTTCTTCTAAATTCGACCTTACCCTTGTTAGTACATATGTGTATATCACATCACGAAACAGGGACGGACACAGAATTTTTTCTTAATGGGTGGGGGTCAAAAGTAAATAAGTTACAAGTCAACAGTCAATTTTTGACCGCCGAGGACGGGGAGATCGAGGTTCGAATCTCGGTCGGGTTAACTGGGGGTGGTTTTTCCTAAATGGTTTTCCACTCTCCCTCCACGCAAATGCGGGTTCACTTCCTCTAAATGTAACCCTCCCAATTCCTAATCCATTAGCGTAATTAGTACTTAAGCGTATAACCCGAACGGGTAGTAAGACGCGGTGTTAAATATTAACAGTCAATTTAATCCATCACTCGCATAAGATTCATACTTGGAACAAATCATCAATTACTTTATGAGGCTTTACATACAGACTATACAGTATAACCTAAAGCGTTACATCTGACTATTTACTGTATTGATAAATAACAATTTCAATAGATTATACTCGTATTCATAACATGAAGATTGCTAAATCATTGATTTGTATTATAATTTTTATTTAAATGTCATGTTCACCCGGGGGGAGGGGGGAGGGCAGACCCAATGGACCCTTCACCTCTGTGTGTGCGCCCCTGTCCCGAACGGGTGATGAAACACGGTGCTAAAAAAAAGCGAATTAATATACTAGGTAGGTACTCGAATGGTAGCTTAGAGGAAGTGCACTAGTATTATCGTAGAGAAAGAAAATGGAATTCCAAATTGATTATCACATGTGAAAAAAATCTACCTAGAATACACCCGGCCAGACTTCGGTCTCCAGCCCCCCCTATATACGGTGAATGTGTTGCGAATTACCGCCCCGGACCAGCACAAGTCACTGAGAAACCGATCTATCACTTACGTAAAGATTCCGCTTTGTTCTAATGAAATCCAGCTCACCTTGAAATCATTGTTAGTAATAATTGTATGAGAAACAAAAGAAGGTCCCGTCATCAGAGCAATAGTAGGCGAACAGATTTCCAGCAGAGTTTGTTCTCCGGCGTGTTCGACTGGCATGATTCACTTACCCGGGAGATACATTATTATTATTATTATTATTATTATTATTATTATTATTATTATTATTATTATTAGCATCGCGTCTTACTACCCGTTCGGATTGTACGCACTTACGCTAATGTGTAATGGTAGGGTGATTGTGAGATGAAATGGAGGACCTACAGTTTAACGTGGAATCCGAACCACGGTGGAGGCCTGGCATTCCTCACATTCACAAGTTGTGATTAATACACATCTTGTCAGAGGTGAAGGAAGGGTTTGGCAATCAGATAAATCTGTGCCGGGACCGAGGATTGAACCCCGGACCCTCAACACAGAAGTCCGACACCTTACCTCTAGACCACCAGGTCACCGACCGGAAGATACAAAATGGAGTTTTGGGTACCAGATTAGTTCAATTGTATAGGGCCTTACACCCTCTTTATTTATGATTCTTTTCATCATCTATACTCCATTTGAAGAAGTTAATCAAGCTTTGTGCATCAATAAATAAATGGTACGATCCACCGCGTAGACTTTCTCTCTCCTTTGCCTAATATAATGGAGACATCTACTTTTTTATTTTAGCACTGAGTCTTACTACCCGTTAGGATTATTTGCTGACATTAAAACTTAAAACTCGTAATAGATTAAATAAAATACAATGTTGCAGAACTATGAAGGTGAGTATATATGGAAGGGATGAGGAAGGTAGAATTTTATAGAAAGTATACCCGCAACTGCGTAAAGGGAGAGTGGAACACTATTTGGGGAATAACTACCTTCAGTACATGTCCATTAATATAAATATAATAATAATAATAATACCTCTAAAAATAACACTGAAATTTATTAATTTAATTTAATTTCTGACCCAACTTGGTGGCCGCATGGTCTGGGGCAGGAGTAGCCAAACTTTTGGATCTATTGATCTACTCCAGAGAAGGAAAATCCTTTACAATCTACTATAAAGCCACGTTTGTTTAGTTGGTAAAAAATTAATAACCCATTTTGTGTTTTGATAGTAAAATTATATTGCATCTAAAAATGTAGTCCTTCCATACAGTGAAATTGAGTTTTTAATCAAACCCCATATTATTTAATTTCCCTGAAAATAGTATTTTCTCAATGATCACTTGACTTTAAAGTTGATACACGAAACCTCATAATCTTAGGATTGTTTGTTGAATGTGAGGTCATTACTCTGTCATAAACTAAGGCAGGATTGAAAATGTTCGTCGGACAGCTTCAAGATCTTGGTTAGGGAAAAATCTGCAAACCTTTTCTTTCATTTTCTTTCTCTACATTTTTTTAAATTGATCGACCAGGTGATCGACCAAACTCTCGCGGTAGACTGGACTGCCGAGGACGAGGAGATCGAGGCTCGAATCTCGGTTGGATATATTGAGGATGGTTTTCCTAAAATGTTTTACACTCTCCCTCTACGCAAGTGTGGGTGCACTTCCTATAAGTATAATCTTCATCATCCCTAAGCCATTGGCATAATTAGTACATATGCGTACAGCCCAAATGGGTAGTAAGAGGCAGTGCTAATTTATTTATTTTAAGATTGTAAAGGTAATATTTTTTAGTTGTTTGTCAACATATTTTTAAAGAAAAAGACATAAATATCGGTTTTATTAATTTTAATATTATATTTAATATAAGTGAACGAAAAAATTAATTTCTGTTATTGCTTAGATCTTATTTTATTTAGTTTGTGTACCGCGATTTATTATCCATCCAGTCAATGCGTATTTTAAATCAATGGATTTATGTCTGAATGTTGTATAGTAACTGTAGTAATAATATTATCAAAGCACACAGCGACTTCCATTTCAACTAAACATCCCAGGCGAAGTATGAACCCTCTTGAGGCGGCCCTACCACCTGGACCACGGGCAGGCCACTGCGGGTGAGAGTAGAGTTTCGTGCAGGGAAGGGAAGAGTTTGTATAAAACGAGTAGAAAGTGGCGCGCTTAGCTTCAGTTCGGATTCGGGTCGGCCTGTGTTCAGTTCTCCCTGGCTACTGCATTGTTGCTGCTGTAATCTGTGTGCTCTGTTAGTGTTTGAATATCTTCCCCCTCTACTACGATGGCAGTGTTGTTAGTTTTGTTGAGCGCCGTTGCGGCGCTACTGTTGCTGGGAGGACAAACGTTGGCGCGACCCCCTCTGGAAGGTAATAAATCACACTTCTTTATCAACTAAGGCTTTACTTTTTTAACAAGAAACATTTTTGGTGGATTAAAAAAATTATTTCAATCCCTATTTTGAAATTCTCTATAAACTAGGTAATTAGTAATGTCGCTTAGCTTCTCTCAAAACCGCCTATAGGTGTAATTCCCGACTATATATATTTAAAAAATATATATATTTAATTTAAAAAACTGCTACATTAAATAAGTATTTTATTAGATTTTTCTAAAATATTACTGTGCTGTGTTATTTTAGTATATTATTTAAGCTTAAAATTGAATTTAATAAACAACATTAAACATTATTGTAAATAAATGTACGTTCGTTTAATGAATTTACACGTGTTTTTGAGAAAATTTAAAAATTTTTTTAAAAAATAAGCAGTTTTTTTTAAATAACCCATTCTAGTTTTTCTTAGATATATTGTGTCCCTTATGAGTACAAAGCTATCGTTTATGCTCTACAGATTGTTTAATATGACATCTATTTAACTGAGAAATTTTCAGATATTTTTATTTTTACTAATAGTGACATATAATAAACAGTTTAGTGTTCCTATATGTGGACGACAAAAAATACAATCATTCACACTTTAATGTGCAAATTTTTATAAAATGTTTAATGGCTATTTATATATTCGTAGGCCCTTCCGGACTATCCAAAAAACTACGCCAATGGGTTAAACATGGGGATAGTAAATTATTATAGGAAATGCACCCACATTTATGTGAAGAGAGTGGAACATATCACTAATTTATGATAAAAAAAACCTTCAGTGCAACCCACCAGGATTTGAACTCCAACCTTCCCGTTACTAGCAAACTATGCCAGACGATGTTAATTCCTTAGCCCACGTGTCCATCGAAGCAGACGATAATAGTAGTCAGAAATAATTATATTAGCTGAGTATTATTATAATGTTCACTTTTCCCCCCAACTATTTTTGAAATTGGTAGTTTTACAAATATTTGTTGCTTCATAAGTTTTTTAAAAGTTATTTTGATATTTTGTTTGATTGATATTTTACTATTTTAAATTATTTAACAGTTTAATATCATCAAACGACTAATAAGCTAAGTTAGGCAGATGTGTCATACTAAGAGCTTCAACATAACGACAATAAACCAACTTCGTTGATATCAGGATGGACACAAATACTAAGTTTATTTGGGATCATCCTGAACTTATTGAGGCTCTACAGACCTAAATACGGACATGTTAATAGCCTGACACTTAGGACGGATCATGAAAATGAAATAAATAACCTGAAACAATAGTCTGTAAAATATAATATAGACCCAGTGCTTTTGACCGCTTCCTCCATAATTAGTCAATTCCTAATAAAGGTAAGTTTAGGCGAAAGAGTGACACGCTTGATTCCAGCTCGAAAGGCTAGAGTTCAATGCCAACTCGATGTTCTCTGAATGTTTTGCCCACAATATCGTTTTATGGCTTCATTCCAAGCCAATACTGTTTCAGACCCTTAGAATTGCCTTTCATCATCTTTTTATTTTAATCTGGTAATTGTTTTTAAAGTACTTTTTTTCTAAAAACACAGACTATCTCAACATTCGACTTAAAATTTAACTTCACTTAAGACAGCACCACCAATATTATAAACCCAGGACTCGTGTCTATAAATTATTAGTTGTATAGCAAACTAACTTAACCTAGGATAGTACGCCTAATACTACACCTAGCATATATATGTTTACTACTTGAATTGTAGGAGTGCACAAAAAGTAAATATCATCGTCAGAGCCACCTGGAATCTAACCAGGGTATCCCAATAGTCGTGCTCAACCCCCCACGTGGACGTAACCTTGCCATATTTCCTTCCTAAATTACATCGTTTAAGTCGCTAATAGCTAATTGTAGCTCTGAAGCACAACAATAACAAAATCTCATCTCAAGACCAATTTGCTATTGTTTATTTTTCCCCCTCTCCTCCGTCCATTTGCCAACTCCATCGCAAGAATAAACAAAATAGGTGATGAAATTCTGACGTGGCGAATGAGATGACACCGTTACGTAACCTGTCGTGACATCTTTCTCGTGTCTTTGGACTTGTTCTTTTCTGCGGTTAGCGGGGGTGTCGTCAAAAACCGACGTGCAGTTCCTAAATAAAAGAACAATATAACAGTGATTAACAGTCTCAACATCTTCGTACCTCTGGTTGGTTGGTTGTTTTATTTAAGGACAATGTGAACACCCTCGCCGTCAATTACCATACAAACTGTGTGGTTTAATTGTACACTAGTTTATGTAATAGTTGCGGCTTTGTTGGGGTAATAATTCACGGTTGTTCACATTCAGGGGCGGGGTAATTTCATTGCAAGTAGGCCTACTTGTCACAATTGCATCCATTTTTTTAAATTAATGCATTCAAGAGAAGTATTTTATTATTATTTTTGCGTACCCTACGTGCTACTGCCCATACTGATAACTCACATATTTTTTACTAATGGATTATCAATGAGGAAGGTAAAATTCAGAACAAATGTAACAACATTTTCGTGAAGCGAGAGTGGGAAACTATTTAGGGGGAAAAAACTACAACCTGCTAGGAATTTAACCCCGTTTTTTAAGTCCTAGGAAAAACGAGGTTAGAATTGACTGAAGCCTTTGTCCTTGTTCCCACCGGTACGAGGCACAAGATTTGTTACCGATTTAATCCGAGGAGGATTGGATGTTGTGCTTATTGTAGAGATAAGCTAGTTTGTAAGTCGTGTTTCGATAAAAAAAATAAGTTGGTTCAATAAGTGCGAGCTAAACACCTCTTTGAATAATAATAATACCATCAACCACATCGATGAGCACGTGATCTAAATCTCAGGATCATTTTAGTTTGATTTGATGGTGACGGGAAGGTTGAGTCTCGAATGCCGGCAGATCGTACTGAAGGTGTTTTCCTCATGGTTTCCCACTCTCTCTCCACGCAAATGCAGGTACATTTCAAATGAATTATGTCTTCTTCCTTACGCCCGCATTAACGTAACTTTTATATATATATACACACACACGTGCCGCCTGATAGGGTAGTGTGACACGGAGGCAAAAGAAAACCTAATTATATGTGCCACACTGCCCAGAGCTCTGTCTTGTGTTCCCAGGACTAGAGCTATTGTCACCGCCCCCACCCCCTACCCTCCTCTCCAGCAACCTTTAAATCAACTAGTGACACCAAACACAACTTATTTCGATCCGATCACCCGTTGTTTGATCAGTCACGTGACCTACACCGGCGTGTTGTCTGGGCCGTGATGAAGCAGATTGTTTGGTGGACGCGTGAGGAATATTAAACAAGGTGGCCTTGGAACACCTCTCGTGCAAACAGCATTCCTCCAGCACAAAGAGGGGGGTAGGGGGGGATGGCAGTCGAGCCTCCACCCACCCACTGTCACGTGCAGACAATACTCGCCGTTACCCAACCGAGGGTCCCTACTTCACTCCCCAAGCGAAACACCGCAACCACCCGCACAGCTGACCGGGAGTCACAAGACTTTGGTTACCGTTGAAGGGAGGTGCAAGCCTAGAATCTCGGCTGGGCACAATCCTAATAAGGAGTGCTATTCATCTATTCATCCACACAAATGAGGGTGTATTTCCTCTAGATTGTACTTTCCTACTCTCTATTCCATCAGAGTAATTAATTGCAGTAGTCCAGATGGGTAATAAGCCATGATGCAATAAAATACTTATCAATTTATCATATTCTGAAAATTGAAAAATGACACCTGGGCACTGGAATCGAACCCAGGACCTTTGGCTTAGTACGACAATGCTCCAACCATTGAGCTATCCAGGATTCGTCCCATGATTAGGGTCATTCTTCACTCATATTTTAAGGCAGAGTCTATGATGAACTTAGCGGAAATCGTCGGCTACAAATATGTGATTTTATTAATATCACGAGCTTTCAGGTAACACAGCCATCTTCGACTTGGTAGTTGGCTTATTGCTATATATGCTATCACAAATTTGTAGCCGATGATTTCCGCTAAGTCCATCATAGACTCTGCCTTAAAATATGAGTGAAGAATGACCCTGGGCTTGGGACGAATCCTGGCTAGCTCAGTGGGTAGAACATTGGCGTACTAAGCCAAAGGTCACGGTTTCGATTCCCATGTCCAGGTGTCATTTTTCAATTTTCAGAATATGATATCTAGATGGAGTAATTCCCATTAAAAGCATAAATAATAGCTTTGGCTATAAATATATTCTCGATGCAGATTAATTCTGAACAACTATTTACTAGCTTTTTTAAATTTCTGAAAATATAGGAGTTATGGTCGCCGCCTCCTTGATGGGAAATACATTGTAGTATTTCTTATGAGAATGGCAGTTCTGAAGCTTCAAAACCACTAAAACAATCCGTAATTATCTTGGAATGTTATGTAGCGATCCTGTTAAAAATAACTTTATTTAGTTGAGGGAGGCAAGATATAGGTATCTAGCCATACTTTGATATTAGAACTGCAACATTTCGTGTTAGAAATGAGCTAATTTCCTTTTTTCTAAATTAAAATTAATTTTAAAACATAAAATGTAAAGTTTTTAATTTTCTAGGAACCTTTTTCTACCTTCCACCACCATTTTTGCGGGAACCATATTTTGAAATAACAAACCACTTATAAAAAAAATGCTGGAATTTTGGACGTCTGCAACCCGTCTAAGCTCTCCAATAGACCGTCATACCCCAACCAGGTATCGGCACTGGCCAACAGTGACCTTCAAACTATCTAAACTAACGTTGACCTCGGTGATGACGTCACATAGTCTAGAACGGGCACACGCTGTTGATCTGAGAGTGAGTGGTCGGTCCAGTGCTAACACGTGACCAGGGTCCGGGATCGATTCATGTCTCGGTTGGTCCAGCTACTGCCGTTCACTGAGGCGTGTCCCCAATGCTCTCCTCGATGGAATCACTTTACCTTATCTGCGGCTTGAAATCGGTTTTTTTTTATTTTACAATAAATACCCCCACTGGTGGGAACGTTAAAAAAAAGGTATCGGTATCGTCTTTCCTGTTTTATAGTTTTTTTGTTTGTTTTTTTAGCACCGCGTCTTACTACCCGTTTGGGTTATACGCTTAAGTACTAATTACACTAATGGATTAGGAATTGTGACTGTTGAATTTAGAGGAAGTGAACCCGAATTTTCATGGAGGGAGAGTGGAAAACCAAAAACCACCCTCAGTTCACCCGACCGAGATTCGAGCCTCGATCTCCCCGTTCTCGGTGGTCTGACTCAACACGACTGGCGCGTTAGCTAACTACGCCAGCGAGGCGGGTAGGTTTATAGATGATATGGATAAAGGTGTTTGGATCCTGACCTGTTCTCCTGATCTTTTTTTAAAAATAGTTTTCCACTATTTATCCATGAAAATACGGGGACACCTACACAAGATTTAACCTTTTTCATACCTACCCCATAGTTGTAAATATATGGGTAGTTAGGTTGCCTAGTGATGTGTATACAAACAAATTATTTCAGAGTAGAATTGAAACAAGTTCACCATATTTGGCGAAACTGACAGTCTGTCAAAAGTGAGAGCTGAAAAAAGCATTCAATGATTTAAGATATGTAGGAATGTATTGACTTCTTTAATTCCTCTTTGACCCGCCTCGGTGGCGTAGTTAGCTAACGCGCCAGTCGTGTTGAGCTAGACCACCGAGGACGGGGAGACCGAGGTTCGAATCTCGGTCGGGTGAACTGAGGGTGGTTTTTTCTAAATTGTTTTCCACTCTCCCTCCATGAAAATTCGGGTTCACTTCCTCTAAATTCAACCTTCACAATTCCTAATCCATTAGTGTAATTAGTACTTAAGCGTATAACACGAACGGGTAGTAAGACGCGGTGGTAAAATTAAATTAAAATTAATATTCTTCTTTGTGGTCTGTGATAAATTTATAACATCAAAAAAACACGTTTAAAAACAATTATAGTTTTTCTTTCAACATTGATCAAATCTAACTAACTTATATTATTATTTTATCGGCGTTGATACCACGTATTCTATCAAAAGTGTCAGCTTCATGACACATTATTGTATTATGTATATGAGAGCATATTTCAGCTTCAGTAACTTTTGTATCAGTCAGATACCTACGATCAGATTATGGCGACTATACTTGTTTTTTGAATTGACAAAAAGAGTCTTAATCCATCTGACAACTCAATTTGTGCATGTGCTATTTTCCCCAATACATTTCCTCAATAAGGATCCAAATACACTAGTTATAATATTTTTCAGTGAAGCCATATCAATTTTTAAAATATTGTTTCAATTTAGAAAAGAGCCTATGAACCAAGATGTAATTTTAGTTATTGCCTTACAGCCTACTGTAGCGCTGGGACGCACTGTAGACACTTGAAGATTCCTTGGTATTGAAAAAGTGTTTTTTTAATGGCTCTCACCAAAATGGAGTTAAAAGGTATCAACATGCCTCTTAAGAATTAAAAACCCTACATTTAATGTTTTCTAATAAAAAATAAAATTATGAAAACGTGAAATTAGCTCATTTTAAACGTTATACTATAAATGTTCCAGTTTTTAGATCGAAGTAAATATTTAGAAACATGGATCTACACAAATAAAGTTGTTTTTTTAACAGGATCACTTCAAAACATCCTAGGATTTGTTAAAGATTGTTTTAGGGATTTTGAAGCTTCAGGACTGTCAGCAGTGGGAAGATATTTTCCCTCAAATAAGTGGCCAGCTTAAATATTAAGTACCATACTTTTATTTTTGTATCACTGTGTCTTACTATCTGTTCAGGTTTTAAGCATGTATGATTATTATTCTAACAGGGTAGGAAGGAGGAAGGAAACACTTTAGAGGTAACCTACCCGCATTTGCTTGGAAGGAGAGTGGGAAAAAATTAGGAAAGCCCTTCTCAGTATAACCTACCGGGATTTTAACCCCAATCTTCTCGTCAACAGAAGGCCAGTCTAACGCAAGCGTGACTCCTTAAAATGTTCGGTCACTGAAGTGGGATACCGTAACGTACCGTATAAAAACATCCTTATACTTTTTTTCAGCTTTTTATAGAACCTTTTTTTTATCTTGCGTCTTTCCCAAAAGGTTTTCAATTTTTGGGGAGAATTTTATCGGAAAAAGAGTGCAGGTGTTAGTGTGAGACCCCTTGCACTACCAACTTGGTATCAAACCTTGGCCTCTCAAGTCAGAGTCAAGCACACTAGCCCACATCTAGCTCTACCATGGGGCTACCATTTTTTATAGCAAAACTAGAGGCTTGTAGTGTCCATAGCTTCTAACACATGATGATAGCAGCCAGGGAGTCTAATGCTAGTAAGCGCGACGAACCATGCCTCTTTATATTTGAACACCATCTACACAAGTCCCGTGTCTCGCATTAAGATCAAATCAGCAACAGTTAACAGTCTCGTTAGATTAATCATGAATGAAAGTTTCTAGCAAGACAAAGAAATGGAGATGGAATCTCACGTACCAATAGCTTCCTTCAGATTTAGATGTGAAATTACTTGTTTGAGAATTTAAAAATAAATAAATAAAACAATGTCCATGTATTCATTCAACAATTCATGTGATCTTCAACCGTCGCTTTTAATATATATTTTAAATACCTATGAAATAATAATAGTAATAAAAATAATAATAATACAAATGTAAAATATGTTCGATGTTTGCCGCAAAAAAAGTTTTTATTTTCTAAAATTTTTATCTTAACATAATCCCACTCTCTCTTTTTTCCGGGATTATAGTCAAATTAACGTTCATACGTTTATGTAACGTAACTTAACGTAAAGGTTCTCCTCGTGTTTTTAAATGGAAGCCATAACGATGCAGTTAAATTAACGTTCACTTAATTTAAGAATTGTCCAGGGGAGAACATTACCGTTGCATGAACGTTAAGTGAAGGTACCACGTGTTCTAGCCAGCCAACCATTTTGAGAGCCACGTCAACAAGGCTCTTTAATGGTTCATTTGTTTTTTATGGAATTCAAACAACTTATTCGGTATAGTTTGTCCACGTCTCAGAACTCTAAAACGTAGTAACCTTTTTTGTTACACTTTATTTTGTACATCCAGCAAGTTTTATTGAAAGTACTTGCAGCCTAATCAGCCCTAAATGCTTAGGTTTAATATTGGTGTACAATTTTTTTTTCAAACTCTTTATTCCGTTGTTTGTATTTTGCTCGAGATGTAACGTTACTTTACGTGAATTCTAATCACACGCCAGTTTCTTTATATTAAGTGAACGTTACGTGAAAGTTAAGTGATCGTTACGTTACGTAAACTTTAAGTTGATCGTGATCCCACCATTAGAGATAATGTCCCTTATTTTATTTCGGGTGTTTACATTTATTTTGTATTTAACACAAAATATTAACACACAGATTATAGCAATTAGCAACACACAAATTACAAACTAACTTTTAAAAAGGCTGTATGCCTAGTATTACACACCTGCCCCATTGTCCTAAAACACTCAATAATTGTATAGCATGACGAGCCCTTACACAGGTTGCAAATATATGCGTTACTACCGCCCGGAATCTCGTTGGGGACATTTCCTAAAATGTTCATTGTTATGAAAACCACTTTAAGGTTTTTATTGAAGTTTATTGTTTAAAAGGTTATACTAACAATTGTAGGTAACCTGGCGGTCTAGGGGTAAGGTGTCAGACTTCTGTGCTGGGGGTCCGAGGTTCAATCCTCGGTCCCGGCACAGATTTATCTGATTGCCAAACCCTTCCTTCACCTCTGACAAGACGTGAATTAATCACAACTTGTGAATGTGAGGAATGCCAGGCCTCCACCGTGGTTCGGATTCCACGTTAAACTTTAGGTNTGCCAGGCCTCCACCGTGGTTCGGATTCCACGTTAAACTTTAGGTCCTCCATTTCATCTCACAATCACCCTACCATTGCAAATTAGCGTAAGTGCGTATAGCCGAACGGGTAGTAAGACGCGGTGCTAATAATAATAATAATAATAATAATATACTAATAATTCATTAAAACTCAATAAATATGATTGTATGTCTTATTTAGTAACTAGCATAATTACCCGCTTTTCTTTGTTTCAAACAGACAGAAAAAAAGTATCTTCATTTTATCTATTCTGACCCAGTTTTTAATACATTTTAAATATTCAAATACAAATTTTAAAATCACTGTTTCTAGGTGCACATGTTCATACACAAGGGCTAATAATATTAAAATGTCAGACATGTGCGTGTAGTAGATATCGCGCAATGTTCATGAAAGACAGACACACAAAAAACTCTTTAATTTATTAACACAGATGGATATATTAAGAAAAGGTCTTCATTCTTATTAAATGACCAAAATTAGTCCATCTAGAAAGCACAAATTACTAACTGGTATATAAAAAAAGTAATGTTACGAATAATTAAAAACTCGCTTGAGTACCCAAATATAGTTGTGTTTAGAAGGCGTAGTTTGAATAGCATGATTAGAAAAGTACACTGTCAAAAGAAACAATAAAGATACAATCATAATGAATAATTCTTCAATCAGCCTTCTGCCATTACGTGCGGACCACAATACAAGCAACTTATTACTTTGTTTTTAGAAAACAGGAAACGAAAGCTTCTAACTTCCCTTGTGGCGTGAAAATAATAGAAGGGACTTCCTGTCAAATTCTGAAGCAAGAAGGTGTGTGGCGAATATAATTAAAAACTCATACTATATCGCCTTCTCAGAGTGTCCGTCACTTTGACCTAGTACTTTCCAAATGAAGTAGGACTAAGCAACGACGGTGAACCTTTTTTAGAGTGAGTGGCAGATATTTCTATAGTTTTCGGGAAAATCTTTTCGCGTGCCCACCCATGAGAATAAAATAGATTATTAGGATTTTTCTTCATTATTATTATTATTATTATTATTATTATTATTATTATTATTATTATTATTGACTCGTTATAAAATATTGTAAAACGTTTTGTCCAAAATCATTGACTATTCTCTACTAATTATATTCATTTGCTATCCCTACACCTTAAGATGAGGATGTAGGAAATGCGAGAAAAGCTAGTATTTTTGCAGTTTTTATAGACAAACTTTTTTTGATTAAAATCAATAAAATATTGACAGACGTAGAATTTAACTTTCTTACGTGGTGGTATCAACAGTTGTTTAATATCTGTCATGAGCACAGCGACAATAGATGAGAAACTTTTTTAAATGAAGAAAAAAAAGTTGTCAATAAATTCCAGGATACCGTTGACAGATATTCAAGAAGTTTTGAAATCACTATGTGAAGAAACTTAAACTCTATATTTGTAATGAAGCAATATTTGATTTATTTTGACCAAAAAAAAAGTGTTGATATAAAAAGTTTAAAAACACCAACCCTTTCTCCCGTCCCCTACAACCTCACCTAAGATACATGTATGGTTCATAGTATTATCATGGTTGTTATATTAACCAAATATTTGGATAGCAGTGAATACCGCGTGGCAATAAAATCTGCTCTAATATATTGGGTGTAGGAGGAGGGAGTGTCGAATATACCTTACTTACACTTATGAATGAGGCGTGAGAATATTCCAGGAGGAAAGAACCTATAAGAGAATATTCCAATCATAACATTTTGGAAGTATTTCCATGTTGAGAGTGTTTAGTAACATTTTTACCCACATCAATGAAAACGTTGTCGGGGATTAAATCGTGAATGAATGGTTTTTTTTCCTAAATAGTTTCCCACTCACAAATGTAGGTAGATTTTGATTCAAATAATACCTTCGTCACCTTTACCCCATTAGTGTAAATATGCGGAGTTCCTGAACGGTTACTGAAACACGAGAAGGAGAATAAATGGAGCTCAACATGGACCTACAAAAACCGCAATCTTTATATAAATATTATATATATTATAATATGTAATCAACTCTCATAAATCGTGTTTTGTGTTTGTCACGCTTCAACTACCTTTATGTATCGGCATGCACGTGACTTTTGGTAAAACAATGGGAGGGGGGAGGGATAAACGGTATTTGTTCATGCGGTAAATTTAGGAAGCATTGGTTCCTGGTGTGAGTTGGTACCTTCCTGTTCCCAGGGCTGAGTCGTAAAGAGGGACCTACAACTGGACTGGGGAGGGACTCACTAATTCGACCACAACTGAATGAATTTAGTTGATGGTTTGATTGCATCCTTTTAAACAGATGTTAAAGTTACCGACAATAACATTGATTATTGGTTTATTTTCGTTTGGTTTGTAATTAGTATTATGCTTTTATCATGTAATTAAAACTAAATAATGTTCTGTAGAGGAGGTAACACATTAAACTCCAGTGTGGAAGGATACAAAGGAAGTGCGGTAGATATATTGTAGTGGGGGTGGATGAATAAAATATAAAAAAGTCTTTATTTATCTTTGACATTAGACATAGGTAGTTTGTTAATACTAATGTTAACACATTTTATACTCACCTTAACAACTCTTCCATGCGGTCACCACGCAAAACAAATTAAATTTCTGTATGGCACTAAGAACTCTAAAGTTCATTGCCTCACTTACAAAATATGCCACCAATTCCTATCTTGAGCTAATTATATCCAGTCCACCTCATTACACCCTATGTCTTTCAGGTTAATTCTAATTTTCCCATCTGCGTATAGGTCATCCTAATGGTTAAATCTTGAGAAAATATTTTTTTGAACAGACACTAGATACTATAGGTTCAGTCGTGACTTCCTAACATAACCGTTATCTACTATTCTTCTACTAATCGTCCACGCATGCGACCATGCTATGTTAACGCCGCGAAACTCAAAAAGTTTCGTTTTTAAGCCCCAAAATAAATTACACTTTTCTGAGGTCTCGACAGCTGAGCGGGAATGGTTCTGAACACTCTTGGGATGAATTCGATGCAGTTCCTTAGAAAAAAGAATCGCAAAATATCTCTTGTACTTTTAATACTGTTTTTAACATTATCTTTTAAAGGGGGTAGCCTACTGAGGTGTTGTAACGCATTAAAGATTCCCCGAAATATTTAAGTGGTGACTTATTACAAAACAGGTTTCATGCCAAAATGAACGAGAAAGATGTCAACAAAGCTTTATACTACTATACTATTATATTTTGATCTATATTAACTATTACCAAGACCCTAAATTCAAGACTTGACACCTTTCCTCCCTTTCTCGCCTCCCCCGCCCCTCACCACCAGTAAAACAAACTTTACTAGCTTGACATTTAGAACACGTGTCCACCTATGATGACACAAACTAGCTTATCTAGCCATTCACAGTCTGATGAACGATACATTTTTCGCTGGTGTCGGTATTCGAATCAAAGAACTTTACCTTTCTAATTAGATGTCATATTGCCTAAGTTAATGTATCGGATCAAAATAAAAGGACCAAAATCTTCTTATGACATCATTAGTTTGACCATGATTGTAAACAGACCAAGCCCACAGATGTGGTTTAGTGGTCTGTTAGACTCGCATCTCATTTAGTTTAGGCTTGGATTTAAATCTAGACTGAGCGTTTTGAATTGTGGCTTTCCCCATGTGGTTCACCATTGTGGTTTTCTCGTCTTCTCTCCACGCTAATGATGGCGCACTTCCTTTAAACTATTATCATCTCCACCTCTCAAAATGAGCTGGTAATATCCCCCTTGTTAAAAATGCGGTAGTTAAAATAAAATCAGAAGAAAGAGAGACAAGATAGCAAGGTTAGATAAGTTCCAATACCTCTTAGAACTCATCTTCTCCTGATATTTCACAACACATTTTATTCTCAATTTCCCTCGCCACGATGTTCTGTGTCAGTCACCATTGTTCCAATGAATGTTCTAATGAGGGACCAATCAACATTTCATGTTGAAATGGTAAAGAGAAAAGGTTTTATAGAAAAAAATTGCAGTTTTATTAAAAGTTTCTGAGTGGTTTAACACGGCGCGTGGTCGGTTGATACCAGTAGCCACATTATCACCTAATAATCGCACGGTCTGTTGGTCTAGACCTAAATACCAGCCACCTTGGCCGTCTCTATATGGACAATGAACAGTAGCGTGTTGAGACACTAGCAGAGTGTACAGTTGGTTAAACTATAATATAGACCTTG
>CABFWB010001244.1:0-56187 GCA_902151455.1 Timema bartmani
ATGTATGTATGTATGTATGTATGTATGTATGTATGTATGTATGTATGTATGTATGTATGTATGTATGTATGTAAAACATTGCCCACCTGTGATGTGACGCCAGGTCAAGATATAATTTTCTATGTTAATACATTTACGTTCTATTCAGCGAATTGTAAAAATATAACGCTGGAATAAAACTATAAATTCTTAAATGGTTCTAAAAATAATCCTACAGTGTCACAAAGTTTTATTCTTATCTTGAAATAGTTTCTTATTGTAAACGTATTTATTTATAAATTATCTGCAACTTAGGCTATTGGCATTGTCACGAAAATGTTCTGTAAGAGTCTTCCTGCCAGGCTATTTACTAAAAAAGTATGTGGAAGCAAATGTCTATCTGGAATAGGAAACAAGGAAAAGGTAATTTTAAAAATCAGGTCAATATTTTCAAGGAGCAAGTATTACAGCGAGTGTGTAAGCTCGTCAGAGGAAGAGGGGAATTGTTATTAGTAGATAAACAAGAGACCTCTCAAGGCAAAATTCTCGTTTTCTTCCATCTCTTTCTATTTATTACATTGTTGTCTAAGTGCTTAGACTGCTTAGGTGCGTCAGGTTACGATAAAACCCGCTTCGCAAAATAGCTTTGAAATCTCCAATTAGGCAATGCCATTATCAGCTGAAATATGATTTATATACTTTTTTTCCCGCTGGCCCTATGTAGTGCGTGCCCATGAATGTCCGAACATCCTGTATATGTAGCCTCCCTAACACCCTCTAACGTATGCTAAGAGAACATTGGAAAGGATTAAAAGTTAGGAGGTTTCCATGTGGGTGGTGCAAAGAGGAGTGCTTGGAAATCAAACTTTTATCAAGCGAGGACCTATGTAGATAAAAGGGCCTAAACGAAGCGCCTAGCCTAGAAGGTTTCACGGGTGTCGGGGGGGGAGGGACGGAGGGTGGATGTTGTTACGTTACAACTTCATAACAAGCATTACCATGGTTTAGAACGCGAGAGGATTTGTTTCCCATTCGACCAGAGCTTGTGATTAGTAGATAGATAGTTTCATAACACTTCAAGACAAGGAGGTGTTTAGAGGATGTGTGTTTGGTGATTGAGAAAGTTTGTCATTATGTATTACGAACTGTTTTAATACGAAACAGGTTTAGTTAGTGGGAATCTAGTATCTGATTGTTATTTAATAGTAAGTTATACACCCTATTCAAATTCTCGCCCTACAATTTTGCAAAATTATTATAATTAGCACCGCGTCTTGCTAACCGTTCGGGCTGTACCCCTGTGTACCTAAGTAGGCTGATGTGTTAGGGATGAGGAAATTTGAATTTAGAGAGAGTATTCCCACATTTGCGTGGAGAGATAGTTGAAAAACATTTAGGAGAAACTACCCTTAATACACCTGATCAAGATTCAAACCCCGATCTACCCATCATTAGCAGTCCAATCTATTGTAAGAATGATGTCTTCGAGTTTAGACCATGCGGTCACAGAAGTGGGTATTTTACATTAATTGTCTTATATTTTAAGAGTATTTGTCAAGTAGTAATATTTAAAATAATTGTTTTGTTAGCTACGAAATGATTAGAAAGGATCTAGCATGTATGGGTAACAACTAAAATTTGAGCAAATAATATCCATTAACATTTATATGTGGTAATATTCAAACTGAGAAGTAATTCCACTTAAACCAGTTACATGTACTGAAATAGATATACAATTTTTTCCCGATTAGTAGGATAAAACCCGCATCAGTAGGGAAGTTGACAAAGGCATTAGTCTCGGGTAGTTTATTTTTATTTTGGCAGGGAAGTGGAGTCAGAACCATGGACGGGTGTATTAAGGGTGCTTTTACCTCAATTTTCCACACAAATGCTGGTGCCTTTACTATAAATTATACCTTCCACACTCAGTATAAAATATGTGGATGACCGAATGGATAGTAAGATGTGGTCCACACACACACTCACACACTCACACACGCTAATCTAGTCCAGAAGATTTACCAACAGAACTATGACGTCATACTAATTCATTTTTACTAGTGTGCTATTTTGGATTTTAACCTTTGACCTGACATGGATTTGTGGATTTTTTTTACACCGCGTCTTACTACCCGTTCTGGTTATACTATTTTTTAAAAACTAATTACGCTAATTGATTTAGGGATTAGTAAGGTTATATTTAGAGGAAGAGCACCCTAATTCGCGTGGAGGAAGAGTGGAAAACATTTTTTTGAGAAACCACATTCAGTACACCCGACCAAGATTCGAACCTAGATCTCCCCGTCATCGACAATCTAGTCTACTACGAGAGTATCGCGTTTGACTACACGGCCACCCAAGCGGGTTCGTGGACAATTGCCTGGGTCGCTCACGTGACACACACGTCAAGACCAATAAAGCCCTAGATTAGCAATTAATTTTACCAAACGCTTTCTGGAAACAGAATAGTAAGATATATAGGCCTATTCAAATAAAGCTGTTCAAAAAAAATTGTCCAATTTCGCTTCTTTTAAGATGATGACGTACCTTCATCTTTAAAATCTAATAACTTTACGTGGCAGCCTCTCTTCTCGTCTTCCTACATACAACTTGAGGTGGTCGATATGGTATGCCTCTTCTTTGTCTACCAATTGTCTTCCGGTCTCTTCTTCCCATCGTTCCTCCATACGACACAGATAATGGAGTTCCATTTTCACAAAGACCGATTAAAAAACAATAAAAAGAGTTTCTTTTGAAAATACCAGACAATTTTGTTAGAAAAATGGCATTACCTGTTTCGGTGTATTTTATAAAATTATAGGTGACGAAAAGGAATGTATGTTTCTAGTAAAAATGTTCTTGTTTTCCCTTTTTTCAACAATATTTGATCAGGTTATGGTTTTATGAAGCAGAAAAACAAAAGTTTAAAAAACAATGGGAAAATAAAGCCTACCTTTAATATACGTTTATAGTAGAATTAATTAAAAGTAAATCTGAACTAGAGCTCTTAAACTTGAATTCAACGTTAGAAGCTATGTTTTATACTCTGTAAATGTTTTAAAAATGTTTTGTTCTCTCCCTTGTAGCTAATAAACTGAGAACTTTTATTTTCATATTTTAATTTGTAGATGTTTAGACAGCACAGTATTGTCAAAGTGTAAAGGACGTAAAAAATATGCATTAAATTTATTTGACCATTTTGTGTGTTCAATTAAAATATAGTAAACAACGGTTAGCTTTAATAGATAGTGTTTATTATTATTATTATTATTATTTAGCACCACGTCTACTACCCATTCGGGCGATACAATTAAGTACTAATTAGGCTAATGGGTTAGGGATTGGGAAGGTTGAATTTAAAGGAAGTGAACCCTCAATTGCGTGGAAGGATAGTGGAAAACCATTTAGGAAAAACCCCCCCCAGTTCACCCGAATGAGATTCAAACTTCGATCTCCCTTTCATCGGCAGTCTGGCTCAACACGAATCTAGCGCGTTAGCCAACTACGCCACCGAGGCGGGTAATAGGTAGTGAATTAGCACTAATATTAGTTCGGATGATCAGTATTAGTGTCTTCTACAAACATTTAAACACTTTTTATTTTGCTATGAATATTTAACATGCCTCTTCCAATCCAGCTAATTAAATCAAAACATGACTTGTAAACTTAACTTAACTTCAGACCAGACAAAATGGTGGCATTGGTTTTGCGGCCAGTCAGACGATATATATTCAAGAGGGTTTTTTTCCATCCAGATATAAAAGTTAGGATAGTTCAGGTTAGACGGGATTAAACATAATGATCATGTTTATGGCTACCGCAAACCTCACTACAATATTTTAGGTTGCTGCAAACTCCAAGAATAAAAAGGTTTGTCCGCAGCAACTTCAAGTACCGCGGAGCCAACACAACACTTTCAAGGTCGACTATGTAATCAGTCAGTAAATACCCCATTCGACCTCAACTGCTCTTTATTTACATACATAGATTGGCGAACGTATGCATATCTCCATAAGATCTCCTTTGTTATTACTACAGTTGTATGTTTTATTTTGGTTTTATTTGGTTTAAAAAATAAAATAATACACGTCAACATAAATATATTAAGTCAAAATTCTTAACATTTATCTTAAGGAATCTTAACAAGTTTAGATAAAATAATATGTAATTTCTTGGTCATTATATATCTTAAAAAATTAAAAGTATACCCAATTTTAACCAAATACATTAGTTATGTATTTTTAAATTAAGTTTGGCTGGAGTAAGAATTAACTTAAAGTATTTAAAATTAATGACAAACTAAAATGTTTATTTTAAAACTCGAAATATTAGTGGCAATATTTAAGTAATTTAAAGTTATACTGATACACTTAGATTTAATATTATATTATTTAAAATGTTTGCGTTTATTTTATGGAAATAAATGGAGATTTGGAATTGATTATCATTGGCTTGTACTACATTTCCATAATATAAATAAAGCATTTATCTATAATTTACTACAATTATGACAATCACTTGTGCACATAGAAAAATAAATGGTACGGAACTCCACACGAACATTCTCGCTCTATTTTTTTTTTAGAAATGGATATATTTACTCAAAACTCGTAATATAATATACACTAGCAAACCCTAGAACAAATTGCGCTAGACATACGTAAAACATTTTTTATTCGTGGTTTTAAATTTCATAATTTTATTTTAAAACAATTAACGTCTTCATTTGTATATTTGGATCAATAAAAAATATCGATATTGAATCCCCAAGGGTCGATTTTTTCTCTTTCCACCCTTAAGGAAACTACCCTTAATTTTAGGGTTGGATATCCAATTCCAAAAATTCCTCGGGCTAAACCTATGAAAACCCTATACACCAAGTTTTAGTCAAATCGGTAAAATAGTTTAGGTTCTAGCCCGAGGTACAGACTGACAAACAGATGGACAGACAGACATACGGCATTGCGAAAACAACTTTTTAGCGTTCGGGGGGTCATGAGACGTCGACATCCATCAAAAGCTCGAGTTCAATTTTTTTGACGATCACAAAACTATAAGGTAGCGAGAAAGTAAAAATATTGATATTGGGTCCCCGTGGGTCAACACTTCGTATTAAAATGTCGACTTCCGGTTTACAATTTTCTACATTTTACTAGAGGTTGCACATCTTATGGTTATTGCATTGCTATTAAATTCCTCATTTATAAATTTTGACCAATAAAATAGGTAAGTATTGACTATTAAAGCTAAAATGATAGAGATGGATCATTGTTGTACAAACATTTCTCCTAAGAGGTTTAAGGAAAAATAATATAAAATAGATAGACTTATATTTAATTACTCTATGGAATTGGAGAATTATTGTGTTAAAATTAGTATCTCTTTACAAATAAAGCTCACCAAATTGTATTAATATATTTGCGAATATCTCAGAAACTGTTGGTTTTATAAAAATATTATTTCACATAAAAGTTTTTTATTTTTAATAGTACTACAATTTTGCAATGATAAGTTATTTAATATCTCAAATATCTCAAAAATTTCATTTTCTGTAAAGTACCCTAAAAGTCATTTTTATGGGAAAATGAAAATAGACAGTTTATTTATAATCTTAATCAACGCCTAGATACGAATTTTAATCAAAAGTGTTAGAGCCGATTTTGAGAAAATCTATATTTTCTCTTTTTGCCCTTTATTAAACTACACTTAATTTTAAGTTTAAACTGACACACAGACAGACGGCATTGCAAAGACCACTTTTTAGGATTCGGGGGGGTCATCCATCAACATTTCAGGTTAGATTTTTTTTTACGGTCGTAATACCTTACCTTAAGTGTTCGAAAAGTAAAAAAAATATATATATATAAATATATTTGCGTATAACTTGAAAGTTATTGGTTTTAAAAAATTTGTTGCAAATTAAATATTTGTATTATAAATAGATCTACATATTTACAATGATAAGTAATTTCATATCTCAAATAGTTTCGGAGATATGATAAAAAATGATAATTTACTCATCACACCGGAGCCCTTAAAGTCATTTTACCGGAGTATTGAGAGTAGCCATTTTGTTTAAAATATTTATAAATGTTTTGAAATTAAATTTAATCAAAATCGCTACAGCCTATTTTGTGAAAATTGACTTTTTCCCTTTTTGCCCTTAAGTAAAGTAAACTACCCTTAATTTTAGGGTTAGATATACAATTCCAAAAACCCTTTGGGACAACCTTATGAAAGCCCTAGCTAGATACCAAGCTTTAGCCCAATCGGTAAAATAGTTTATGCTCTAGTCAGAGGTACAGACAGAGAGACAGACAGACGGAAATTCAAAAACAACTTTTTCGAATTCGGGGGATCATGAAACGTCGAGATTCATCAAAATTTCGAGCTTGATTTTTTTGACGATCACAATACTTTCTCTACCTGTAAGATAGCGAGAAAGTAAACATTGAAAGAAAAATTTAAAACAAATTAGGCCTAAATTTAAAGAATGTTTAAAATGCTTTAACTTTTAATGAATTCATGAACCAAATGAACTTTTTAAAGTTCTTGAAAATTCAGGATTTTTTATGTAAATAAACAAAATTAATAATTAGGTATTTAGATATAATACAGACACATTACTTTGGTTAAAATGATATTACAAAAATGTTTATTATTTTATATATTGTCTTATTACTTTAGTTAGGCATTAATTGTAATCATCATTGGGCTTTAAAATATTCATGCTAATGTTATTATATAATGTAATTTTGAGTAATGGTGGCCTCACATAATTTATTTTAATAAAATACTATTCAAAAAAAGTTAAATCAGATATTTTTCCTTTCCCTGTGAAATTAATGTCAGATTTTCCTTCTGTAGAATAAATATCATGTTCATGAAAAGTTTTTGAGAAAGATGTTTTCCCAGTCGTTATGACATTGTTACTTTCAGAGTTTTCTGCCCAGGATCGTAAGCTAGAACCCAACTGTTAAGTAATTAAGTTTATTTTCCCACCTCTTGTCTTTGTGATTACAAACTTTCAGAATTATTTATCATAGATGTGAGTGTTGTTTGTCTCGTGATGTTTCATTTAAATTTAAATGCTTGAAATAAGTAATTAGAGGTTTAAAAACACCTACCAAAGGTTTGACCAAAACACTTGGTCTACAGTTACGGTTAATTACTAATATTAAAAACTATCGTTAAATTTGTTGTGTTTTCTAATAATATTTGGTGTCTATAAACCGTACACTATAAATTACAAAATAGTGTTTTGTTTACTACCAGTTTGGGTTGTACGCATATGTATTAGGAATGAAAAGGTTCGATTTATATTATGTTTATGTGTATCCGCATTTGCATGGAGGTAAAGTGTAAACCATTTGGGAAAAAAACTTAGTGCACCTAACCAAGAATCGAATTTCGATCTCCCCCTCATCGGCAGTCTGGTGTGCTGCGAGAGTAGCGCGTTAGACCGCACGGCCATTGAAGAGGGTAATTTATTTAATATCAAATGGTGTGAAATGATTAAACAGTTTTAGTTATTAATACATGCTTTCACGGATCAAATGTAAGTTTAAAATGTATGAGTGAAGAATGACCCTGACCGCGGGAGGAACCCTGGATAGCTTAGTGGCAGAGCATTGGCACGCTAAGGACCCGGGTTTGAACACCGTGGTAGAATGTCATTCTTCAGTTTACAGATTATATAAGTGATGCAGCTCCATCCATGATTTACTGATAATTTCCATCATCAAACGCTTCTCTATCAGTGTACAATTAATTGTTAGTGTTTTATCATTCATAAAATGTAATACTTATATTTTATTAATTAAAAAAAAGTTTTGAATTGTACAACCCGAACAGATAGACGCGGTGCTAAAAAAAAGGTTTTGTAATATGATTATTTTTATTAACACTTAGCAGACCTAAATAAGGTTACAATATTTTTTTATCATACACATTACTTTTAAAAAATAAAGAATTATTGGTATTAAATTTGTGCGGACAAAAAAGAAATCAAATTTTTCCATACAATTTGGTAAAATATAGCTACTCTTTAGCTTTGTATAGGTGGCGCTATTAGTATTTGTAGTGCGTCCCTTTTAAATACAATTATTGGTTTTGTACTTGTAATTAAATTGGCAATTAAACGTACATCGGCCATCCCCCACCCCTTTTTTTTACCCCCCAGAAAAAAAAATAGTCTTCACATCAGCTCGAAAAGCCATCGTACCTCATAAATAATCCATAGCAGTAATCACTTTTAATTCGTATCGCAGTTCGAATGAGTCGTCATACGTCGGAGAGAATATTCCAGTAGCCGAACCCGCTGCTTTAGTTTCATCTTTAACATTCATTTACGTTTGTTTGTGTGTTTTATCAATCGTCGCAGTTTAATTTTAATATATTGTTTTTGTCAGCCACGTATCTGGGATTTAATTTCGTGGCTAGAGGAGTGGGTGTCCGGCCTACACATCAAATGCAATGTTTTGTCTCGCATCAAAACTCGACGAAACATTTTGTTGCAAAATTTTGCGGACGTGTCGGCTGTCATAAAATCAAATAGAGTGCCACTCAATGAGTGTAACCGTTTTCAACATTGTTGCGCAGTGCTTTGGCACTACATTTGGCACCGTTTTCATTCTTTATCACGAGAGGGTTGGGTTTTTTAAAAATAACTTTACTACGTAATTTGGGGTAGATGGCGTTGCCGGCTGACCCTACCAACTTTTCTAGACACGCCACTGACACTTAACAGTAACTTTGCTAGAGTTTTTGTCAAGAAACTGGTGTTAACAGGAGGTTTCAGGAGACAAGAGAATAATAATCCGGGTAGATTCTGTGTTATAATAATACAAAATGTTCGGAAACTCAAAGCCCAAACCACACATAGGGCCAGTTTCATAGTCAGATTTAGTACGCCTCAAGTGCGGCGCTATACTAAATACAGGACGTCACCTACCTGAAATTAGGTCTAGGTAGGTGTCGTCCTGTATTTAGTATCGACTTGCACTTTAGGCTCACTAAGTCTGACTATGAAACTGGCCCATATAGTTTGTTTGGACCAAAATTAATGCAACATCTCTATACACTTACATCCGGAAAACTATGGTAATACCATCAAATTGTGTTCAAAGTTTCGGCGTACAGCGCTGGGAGAACAAAGCTGTACAACAGGTTGCATAGTAGTTAGGCACGTGGCACTACACACCTCGACATCTCGGAGCACGGCAGTAGAACATACCACAATTATTAGTAAACAACACACCAGTCCATCTAGAAATGGGAATACGTTCTGAGGGTCATCATTAACGGTCCTACATCACAGAAAGTGCTTGCCATTATTACATGTGCAGTGCCACCCACCTGATTCCTATGCAACTTGTTGTACACGCATGCTTGAACAGCTTTGCTCTCCCGGCGCTGTACGTTAAGTCTTTGAACATAATTCAATGGTATCAGCATAGTTTTCCGGATGTAAGTGTACAGGAATTTTGTATTACTTTTGGTCTAAACAAACTATATGTGCTGTTTGAGCTATGAGTTTCCGAACATTCTGTATTATGACGTTTAATATGTAGTGCACTAACGAACCATAAGAGGTTACTTTCACTGTTCCCCTGTTCTCCCACATCCACTAATGTCCTCTTATATCTCTGTTCCTCTGTTCTCCCACATCCACTAATGTCCTCTTATATCTCTGTTCCCCTGTTCTCCCACATCCACTAATGTCCTCTTATATCTCTGTTCCCCTGTTCTCCCACATCCAATAATGTCCTCTTATATCTCTGTTCCCCTGTTCTCACACATGCTCGAGTTGCGCCTCATCCCACTTGCAGAGACCAAGCGAGCTCAGGCCGAAACCGCATCATTCCATAAAGGAAATTACTTCATTCATTCATCATTTCCTCACGATATGAAAGTCTTCGCTTCAGGAGTTTTTTAATTTGTTTGGGCAGTCCGGACAACGGTGATGAAAGGACGTCCTTCCGGATAAACAAGTTCTGAACGGTTTTCAACAACTCGTTAATCCGTCTGGAACTATCGTCGTTCTCTCGAGTCTCGTTATTTCCTTATCTGTGGGTTTAGCGGATACTTTCTTGTGGCACTTTGCGGAGACCTTGACCTTAGGGGGATTTCTCATCCTCGACTGATTCTGTCTACGAATTCGGTCCCCAATTTGTTAAATAAATTAATGCAGTTTGAAATGCAAATTGATCTCGACACACCCATCTCTTTTGGTATTTAAAATTAATCTTAACATAATAATATTCAGTTTCTTATTTTATTATTTAGTATTTTTTTATTCATCTTAGTCAAGACGGCCATATTTATCATTTTTTTGGTAGGTGTCTAGATCATATTAATTTCCTGGTTGAGCATTAAGAGGCAGGTGCATTTAGACTCCACCCCTTTCTACGTTTTTCCCGCTTTTTTTATAATCTCTTATTGGTGGAAGAAAAGAAGAGTTGACTTTGGGTTCGAGGCTCAAGTAGCTACGGGGCTCACACAAGCAAATACATTGGCTTCGGTAATTCGAATTGATCTCACGTCCTATTTGCTGTAGAGACGGGATGTGTGTTTCAATTACTCCAAGATGTAACCTAGTAATCTATATTTTCATTGGCCTCATATTTCATTACATCTTCATAATTATTTTATCGTTACAAAATAGTATTAAATTAAATAAACATATTTCAGTTGTTAAAACGTTTAAATGTAAAATCACATCATTAGGCTTGGGCGTCAGTGACGAGAATTTTTCCCACACTACGATTTTTTTCTACTAAATTTTTGAACCAGCTGCACTTGCAGTTTGTTTGGAAAAAAACTGGTCACATCCTTCAAAAGACCTAATATATTGACACTATCAAATGAAATTAATATGTGACTATAGTTCTGCTTCTATTACTCTTGAAAAAATGTGCTAATTTTGGAAACTATTACTATGACAGGTATATTCCTTTCGTCAGTTAAATTAGAACCCTTATTGCGTCCTTCAGCTCCCACGAATGTAATGCACTCATTTCTGTCATATTTTGGTCTTTTCTTTTCTCTTTAACTCCCATAATACCCCGCGCGAGCCGGGAGCTGAGTTGGGCCTGCTATGATGAACGCTCTTAGCTTCAAATGTGTTACTCTCGTATTGTCGTGTTTGTCGGTGACAGGGTGACCGGGCTTCACTAAGGTGATTTTTCATAATTTTTTTATTTATCTCCCACCGTGCATCTGCAGGTAAACTCCCTCTAAATTCTTCCTTACCACTATCCCATGTGGATATATTATGAAAGGTTAGTAAGACAAAGAATACATAATGAGCGTCCATCCAGAACCGGAAGTAAGATGCGGTGCTAAAAAAACACGTAAATGAAAAAAGACAACATTATTACAATTTGTATATTTTTGTGAGTGAATATTTCAGCTTTGAGGATGAGTAACCTAGGGTGTCACACAAATACAGAGCAGAAATGGATACAACCTTGATGTATACTTGTATATTTTAAAGATATATAAGTGAAATGTAGTCCTCCTATAACACACATATGGTTAACATAAATAGCACAACATATTGAGGGATTGATAGATAAAAACTATGATCCAAAGAAAATACGAGTATTTTCCCCCATCAACGTATGCCAAATGTTCGCCGAGATATATTCATCTATCAATTATACAATTTTCTGGGGCATACTGTATATTTCGTACAGCTTAATGGCCCCACAGTGATGACAAGTGCTCAATCTCGCGAGAAAGTCGACAATATTTAATTAATTTTTAATAAATTGTAATAAAATTAGGTGAGCATGTTAAATAATGGTGGCGTGTTGGTAGCGCCCTTTTGAAAAATCGGAGTCGTTAGCACCCGCCTAAAATAAACCGTAAGTGTTCGTACCCGTCGGCGAGTCAAAGCCTTGATAGTAACAACTGTAGGTCATTAAGAGGACGTGTATGACGTTTATTTTTTTATCGGTCTTGTTTCAGGACTACTAGTATGAAGAAATGTTGGTAGGTTAGGTTAGGTTAGGTTAGGTTAGGTTAGGTTAGTCATTTACCTGATATCTTTATTCTGCCGTGTGGAAAATAAAACAATAATAAACTGTTTTTGAAAGGAGATAGCATACACAAATTTTGTATATACAAACATTTACCTTACTTAGAACAATAAGAAGGATTTGAATATAAAGTGGGCGCAAAAAACGCAGACTGTTATTTTCCCCAGGGCGCTAACACCTACAGGCGCAACCATCACGTAGCCAACATCCCAGTCACCGGCAAACTATACATACGAACCTCACATTCTGAAAAATATCACAATGGATTCTTTCCAGATTTAACTTGTATGCTCTATTTTTTTTTTATTATTATTATTTGTTTTCGCGAGGTAGAAACAAAAACAAATATGCCTCATATTTGTTTCATAATATGTTTGGTAATTCACAATCTTTGAGTGAAACATTCGATATCTCTCAGCCGATACCCAATAAAAAAAGAAGAAAAAGTCTGATCTCTCGCACAAAAGACATAAATGAAACTGTCGCTATAAAACTATCAGTGTGGAATAAGTTGTGCGCTAGAAGAAGGCAGCATCTTAGTTTCTTACAGGAGGCATCGTTGTTAAATATTGTATGAGAGAGACTACTCTATAAAGAGAGTAAATTGCCAAAGTAAGGCATTGTAGTTGTTCTTTTCACCTCCAAAGTAAGTTGTTTGGGAAGTAGGCCCAATAGAAAACAAGAGCGCGCCGCGCCGTTTGGAGGGGAGAGAGAGCTTGGCGCTAAATATTTTATTGAAGTGACGTTAGCCGGGGCAAGACGTCACAGCTTAAACAATGAAACGAGGAAGGAAGATGGAGGAAATATAAAGTGCGGTACAATAATTAGTATCCCCCGGGTAACTTGACGCTCGTAAAACATGAAAGAAGGTTTTAATTGAGAACACTTCAGAACTGCAAATAAGACGCGATGAAATTACTTACTTTAAAAAAAATGAAATTGTTTATTTGATATATTTAATGCGTAACATGGTTAGTAAAATGTAAAATACATCAAGTAGAATTAATTTTAGATGTTATTTAAGGATTTATACATACAAATTAGACCGAGATTGGTATGTGAGAAAAATTCATTTAGCTTAGTTTTAAATTTGTCTCATAAATATTTAAAATACTAAAGAGCGAACATATTTGTTTTCGCATCTATACGTTTAGTGTTATACACTATACTCTAAAGTATGAAAAATTACTCATTTGATCTGGTTTTCCAGTGATAGGGAGTTCGGGGTTTGATTACTGGTTGTGTGAAATAGGTATAACAATGTAGCCCCTCGTTCTAGGACTTGTGTTCAAGTCCCCAAACAGAAAAGAAAAGGAGGCGATACTTTTAAAATTTAGTTTTATTAGATAACAAGAACATTTCAAGTATGTGGAAACTAAAGAATAAAAACATAATTTATACAGGCAGAGTGGTGATTAGGGTAAAAGACTGTCTGAAGCTTATGTTTACAAAACAAGCTGAAAAGAATAATCGCCTGCCGGCAGTCTACAAGGTAACAATAATTTCCTCTACTAACAACAATTATTATTGTAGCGCTCTGCGAAGAGGACACAGCTACAGTGGCCCCGTGGCTTCTTTGGTGCTGACTGACAGCTCTGAAAAGTTACCAGACCAAATTATGTATCCCTACGCCGAACCATATGATCTTCAAAAAACATGTGTTTAGCAGCTGTCACTTCTGAGAGTAAAAATTGAGGTATATACCTAAATGTTGACTGTCAGAAGTCAGCTGTGAGCTGTCAGTCAGCACCAAAGAAGCCATGGGGCTACTTTACATCTGCTGGCCGCGAAGTAAGGGGCAAATGTTTGACAAGGAATTAAAACTATACAAAATGTTATTATTAACTCTATTACCAATAAGAAATATTGTGAAAACGTATTTAAAAGCATTCTGTTTAGCGATTTTTCGACATCGTGGTCAACTTGAGTACCTTTCAAGTCGATGCAAGCCTGAAGTCTTAATTTGACATTCTCACATGCCTTCCTGCTGAGCTCCACGGGGACTGAATTGAACTCCTCGATTATAAGATGGCGCAGATGAGCCTCGTTTTGAATGGTATTCTTATACACTTGATCCTTTAAATACCCCCTCACCTCCCTCTAAAAAAAACTGGGGGTGCNATCCCGTGCCAATAAGAGCGGACCAACGTCGTTCGCTGTGAGGAGAACGTGTTAATTCCTCAGCCACACGTTCTTGATTCTGTTGTTTACTAACTGACCTGGGGGGCGACCTTGCTTCTTCGGATAACAAACACTTCCAGTTTCACCGAACAGCCTGCTTATACGAATAATTGCATGCACCTTCGGTCCTGGAGGTCCGTACAGCTCAGTCATTTCGCGCCTAACCTCGGGCGCATTTTTCCGACACAGAATACAATCGAATACATTTCACTCGTTTCTCCACAGACAATCTTAATTCCACCATTTTCTGTAATTATGCCTACGGCGACAGTAGCGGAAACAATCCAAACGACACAAAAGACAAATGCCCGCGCAAAATTAAAACGAGCTTAAATACTTCAACACATTTGCCCATTACTTCGTGACCACCCTGTATATTAGAAATATACAATAAGAACGAATCATCCCATACATAACACTCGCAACTATTCGAAAAACCTAAGATCATTAATTAATCGCTTGTTATCATCTTCTGGCATCGTCCATAGTAACATTTTCTTCCGGCAATGTAAACAGGCACTAAAGTAACTCTCAACTAGGTCCTCCAAACAATGTAAGTTTATCACAACCAACATTTACCAATGCCTTGTTAAATTAAAGCAGCCCATAGCTTGGTTGTTTTTTTTAAAAAAATAGGAGGTTTTTCATTATATTTTAACATTTGTCGTTGCCATCAGACTTTTAAAAAGGCCCAAAAAACTTGCTCGTTCCCAAAAAGGAGGTTTGCCACATTTGGATACTTATTGGATACTCCTGAAATGGAGGCTTCCCACATATTACATTTTAAGTCAATATATTTAGGTGGACCCCCACATCTATACTACACATCTCAATCATCACTAAGACATAATTACTATCAGATATATCTCGAGAGTGAATTTGAAAAGATTAACAATTTTAATTATGACCAAAAGATAATTTAGAGTAATTCAACTAAGCACGTCTGCCACGGCAGGGCAGCGCTAACCTAATTCCAACAGTCCTTGATATCAAGTGTTGTAAACATCAGAACACAACTGGCTCATATATAGTCATGACTGGTTATACGTCACACCACCGCATTCAACCAATGACAGAGTGGAGAGAGAGAGGGAAAACAATGAGGGTAAGTTCGGCAAACTGAGACCAGATGATTCCTCACTTTGCTGGTCCTGTTCTGGAAGGGCGTACAACTGAACGGTTTTCTTCTGGTCACACCTCGCCGCCGAATATTATCTTTGGGTCAGTTGGATTTGGACATCTCATTAGACCATTCAACCACCGAACCCGATTATACAATTACATAATACGACACTTTATATCTGTCAATAGAACGTTTGATACCGACTTTTAGCATCTATTATTCAACTATTCTAATCAATGTGGGAATGGAGGAATCGTAAGTTAAGGCAGTATTTTTTGAATTTTTTATAACAAAAAAACTTATGAATACAATAAATAAAATATTGCTTCATTATACCTGTTTAGTTTAGTTTTCTACATAAAGTTATCTCAATAATTCTTGAATATTTCTCATGAAAAGAAATTGTGATGTTATTAACTCTCAACTAAAGGGCTCTATAAAAATATAGTAGCTCTAAATTTGATATAAAAGTGCGACGGGGAGGGGAAGGCTTAGGATCCAAATGCAACCCTAAGTGTCCCTTGAAAGTTGGAGATGGTTTCTGGATGAATTCCACTGAAGAGAAGTGTGATATTCACAGCTTCCCCCCTTAATCCCCCGCGACCGTCGCCCCATTCCGCCCACTACTGCGTGTCTGTTCGAATATTAATCGGCTAGGGAATGGACAGCCCCCGATGGATGTCCTGTCTTTTCAGCCTTTCTCTATGAAGAACAACAGCACAAATAACATCTTTAACGTTTATTTTAGTAAGTGCGGCCCGCATCAATTGGGGGGGAGGGGGGGGCTTGTTCTGGCTCACAAATTCACGGCTCGCATCCAGCCCACGAAACAAATCTGACTGACCCGAATATCTGCAACACTTTTATATTACTATCCGGCCTGCAGTCTTATACGTACACACAAAAATAATAGTTCGATTAGTAAAAAAAAACCACTTGGAACTATTTAAAATTATGCTATAATTTTTAATCACTTTAATTATTTGATTGTGCCATTTGTATTTACATTATTTAATAATGACCCGCCGCGTGGTCTAACGCGCTACTATTGCAGTAGACTAGACTGCCGATGACGGGGAGATCGAGGTTCGAATCTTGGTCGGGTGTAAGGAATTTTTCCAAAATGGTTTTCCATTCTCCCTCCACGCAAATGCGGGTACTTTTATTATAAACATAATCTTCCTAATCCCTAAAACCATTAGCGTAATTAGTACAAAATCGTATAATCCGAACGGGTAGTAAGACGTGGTGCTAAAGAAAAAAATACATAGATTATTATATACCTGTAATATTATTATTTTATAACACATTTTATAGTTAGTTACCTATGGTTATTTTAATAAATACATAGATAATACAATAATATTTCCTGTCTGGGCTACATCATTCGTAGCCCAATAGTGGAAAGATTATCCAATACTAATGTACCGTTGTCCAGGGGACTCCCGAATGTACTAATAGTACATCCTTTCCGTGGAGGGTGATAGTGAGTATGAGAGTTATAGTGATTATGGTGGTGTTAGTGATTATGAGGGTGATAGTGAGTATGAGGGCTATAGTGAGTATGAGGGTGATAGTGATTATGAGGTTATAGTGACTATGAGGGTGATAGTGAGTATGAGGTTATAGTGACTATGAGGGTGATAGTGAGTATGAGGTTATAGTGACTATGAGGGTGATAGTGAGCATGCTTTATGGTGGGATATCTGTCATTGAGCATAGTGGCATTATATAACAAACTTTTTAAATGAAGATAAAAAATTGTCATTAAATTTGAGGACATCCTCGATAGATATTCAACAACGGTTGATATCACCACGTGAAGAAAGTTTAAATTCTTTATTGAAACAATATTTTATTATTTTTACCAAAAAAGAATTTGCTATTAAAACGTTAGCAGTGACATACATAGCCTCTCACAATAAAAGAGATCCACACTTGAGGTAGAGAGGGCTTGACTCAAGAGGGTGGTAACAAGACCACCCCCACCGAGGACCTGAGGACAAGAGCGTCCGTCTCATCTTGTCAGTTTCACCCGTGAAGGAGAGCTCGGGGATTGAAACCCGACTCAGTGTATTGGTGAAAACCTTTCCTCCATTCTCACTTCCCGTAAATGCTAGTGTACTTCATTTGTTATCTTTACCCCTTTCCTTTAAATAATGTAAATGTTTGTATTGCTATCGAAAAGCCAGCTAAAGTTAAATATTAAAAATCACTGGCTTAAAATTATTTTTAAATTCAATCCCACATCCTAATTTAATTTTTTTCTCTTTTTTATCATACAATATCCTAGAGTGGTTTTTATTAGATAAAATTACCCTAGACTAAGTTAATATTTAATTTTAGTTTACTAAAACACTTTTGTATTTTAAGATGATGGTTAAAAATTCAGTTAAAATATATAAAATTGCTATTTTTAACTAATTACATAATGGAGGGCTTGATTGGGTCGTGTGGAGAGCTAGGAAAAGTGGCTGACAGCTGACAGATGTTCATCCCCTCTACCGAGACGACCCTCATCCTAAACCAACCCTTTTCAACCGTGAGCCAAACGACATTCATACAAAAAAAAATTGTGTCAAAATCAGTCGAGGATAAAATGTACCAAAGTACATTTTTTTATTAGATATAAAAATCTTAAAATTATCTTCTTTCATTAGAGTAAAATATATTTCTAGCTCTTTCTAATTTTAAGCCTATTTGATTTAATTTTTTTGCATGACGTCTTAGTACCCTTCCAGGCTACCCAAATTAAATTTCCCTACGAGGGTAGGGAAGATGACGGTAAATATTTAGAAGAAATGTGTCAACATTTACGTGGACGGAGAGTTGTAAACCATTAAGGAGATATCTCTTAAAGTACACTCAGATGGGATTAGGTTCTCGAAATTCCTTTCGACGGAAAGCTATATGAGCCTAGCGTTTAGTTTTTATTTCCACCGATGCATGTGCCTATAATGTAATGCATTAGGCCTATTATATTTTATAAATAATATTTTTTTACTTATTATTTAAAATAATATGTTTAGTGATTTCCGAATTTGAGATAGAACAATAATTTTGGTAATCCACTTCGGTGGCTGCGTGGTCTAACGCGCGACTCTCGTAGTAGATTAGACTGCCAATGACGAGGGATTGAGGATCAAATCTCGTTGAGTGTACTGAAGGTAGTTTTAACGAAATAGTTTTCCACTCTCCCTTTCACCTTCCTAATCCCTTAGACAATTAGCGTAATTAATACATAAGCATATAATCCGAACGGGTAGTAAGACGCCGTGCTAATAAAAATAAATAGATGTGGTGAAGTTACACTTAAAAACACTTGCTTTCAATTTTAAAATTATTCAGAAACTTTTTTATTTTAACACACTAAATATGAAAAAAAAATATTTGACATTCCTGCCCCCACACATTCCTGACCCATTTGACCCATCGAAAGGGTTACGAAAGTAGATATTAAAATTGGTGGCCATTATAACCATGGAGATAGGCCATCATCCTTTTACCCTTTTTCATTTCCTCACTTGTCCTTTACCTCCTTAACACCCACCACCCCTCAACGTACACCTTAAATATATGTAACGTACAATAAGTCACAGTCATACACCCCCACCCACCCTCCACCATACAGTCCATTGACGTCACATGAATACCAATTTTCATTTTCCTCGGTTGAAAAGTTGGAAGAGATGGGAATGAATTTAATTCCTGGGCTGGTTTATGAACGTGCTAGGAATCACTTCAAGGTCTATTTTTTTTAAGGAGAGAGGGGAACAAATTACGAAATTAAATAGTAACAAAAAAACGCTTGCAAAGGGAAATAACTAACCAATATTAAATTGTATCGTTTATTTCTGATTTTTCTCATAACTTATGAAAAGATAAATTAGTAACTCAATTGAAATACAGTATTATTATCTATGTATATATATATATATATATATATATATTAAATTATACATACACATTTTTCATTGGAAGCATTGTTTAAAAATACAAATATATTTATTTTCTTGCAAAATTGATAATGTTTTACTATTTTCTTAGTGTTTATTTAATATGTATTGATAATAAACTCGTTTATCACAAAATGGCATCTGTAGATTACATGACCTAACGTATAAATACGTGTAAGTAGATCTAGTAGATTTTCTTGCTGTAAGATAAGGACCTTCTTATGAAAGTGGGACTATACAGACTTATAATCTGTGTGAAATAACACCATTAATTTAAACATATTGTTATTTATACTCGTTTTTCAAACTTAGCAAAGAGAAAATGGGACAATATTAATAAAACTGCTAATATCTCCGTCTCTTCCGATATTATCATATTATGGCGGTTTAGCTATCAGATTCTTCTCTCAAATCTTGGCTACCAAGCTAATTTCCTCAAATTACAGTAAGTTATTTTAATATATTTTCTAGAATATTATAACCGATATTATTTACACATAATATGAGCTCACTTAGTAAGAGAATTATGTACCTGTAGGCTTAGGCTTACTATTAAAAATAAATAAAATTGTGTTTAGATTTTATTAAAAAGAGAAAGAGTTGGAGGTAATTAATTCCACACTAATGTGTTGGTTGTGATATTTTGATTTCAATAAAATAAATCATCTTCAAAGCAAAAAACAAAAAAAATCCTGTTATTTTTTAATCCTTGACGTTTTGCCTTTCCTCCCAGGCAGTCCTAGCTTAAAATTTAAAGGACACTGTATGAGGACGGTCGATTCTAAGGCAGTGCCTAAACAGATCGGAAAACCCCACGTAAAATCTAATGAGGTAAAATAACCCCTTGCTCATTGTACTCAACCGGGATTCAAACTTTGATATCCCCAACAACTGTCAAATGAAATTCAAGCCAAAACACTTGGGCTACTCAACTATTGGAATGAGTGAATGTAAAAATGTTGTACCCACAGCAGTTGGACGTTTTAATCATCTTCTTAAGTCAAACACATGAAGGTGGTCATTTAATGAGATATATATCCAACCGGACCTAGGTATGTACTCAGCCCTTCGGCTGGTTAGTGCTACCTCCACCATCTGGTATAAATCCCATGTATTATGGTAGTTTAGTAAGTGTGGTGATTCCCCATTTCCTTTCACACTGAATTTCTATGAGCAATGGTGAAAGGGCCTACCAATTTTGTCGAGAAAGGTATTTTCACATACCTTCCAGGGTTCTGTTACACGTCCCAATTAACATGGGACCGACGGCTTTACTCCCCCTCCGAAGGAAGTTGTGCTACGGATTGTTATCACTCAAGAAAAATCCGTCAACCTTGGCTGGGTTTGAACCCACGAACATCAGGTCCTGAGGCGAGCCCTTTACCCTACAACCACCCAGATGAACAAGTATGTATAAAATACTTAACTTTTCCAAATAGATGTGCTTTTAATAATCCAACATTTTCCAAAAGGGTTAACAAATATTTTTCTCTCTTATATTACAGGTTTTAAAATATTCACAGGTTAAACTGAGAAATAAAAATAAAAAAAATGATCAAAATTCAATGCTACCAAATATGTTACCGCCCCATTATGTGCCTGACTGCTTGAAGCCATTATGGTTGTATTTCGGTCCGTTGCGCTGTGGGAGCGCTAGCGTTCGTATGCATAATCCCCTTGTTACAGTGGGAATAATAGCACCTTGTCAGAACCAATCTCCTTTTCCAGATCGTCTGTCTCGGAGACGTGCCTCAACACAGGACCTCCCAAAAGGTTTTTTCAGGCTCAGCGCCCCCCATCCCAACCTGTACCTAGGTGTGGAGACGCTAAGGAAGTCGCCGTAATTAAGAGGATTACTTCTAATATACGATGTAGAAGGTAGACTAGCTAGTAGTAGGCAGGCTACTTTATAATTAAGTGTTAGACGCTTCACTTAAAAGGGGATGAAGGAGGAGTTTAAGGATAAAGGGTGAAGAGAGGGTAAGCAAAATTACTACCTAGGGCTTTCTTACGTCTAATAAATACTGTTGAAATGGGGTAGGATAGGTAAGGGTGCTGATAGTTCCTTTGAAGTTCCCGTCTGGTAACATCATCAAGACGGGGGGGTAAGGTGATGATGGTTATGAGAAGATGTGTGGAGGGAGGGAGGGAGATTAAACTCTGTGATGATATTGTGTTTGTACACCTCTCTAAGGAGTATCATGTGTTTGACAGGTGGTTTTACCAGTTCACATGTTGTATTAGTGGTTTGACTTAGATCTGTTGTTAGTCGTATTAAATCGTCCTTCAACTTCGGTGGTCTTCGGGTAAGGTTCTTGCCTAAGGACCCGATGTTCGTGGGTTCAAACCCAGATGCGGTCGACGGATTTTTCTTCTTGAGTGATAAAAATACATAGCACAACTTCCTTCGGAGGAGAAGTAGCCTAAAACCGTCGGTTCCATGTTGATTGTGTCATGTGAAAATACTTCTCCCGGCGAAATTGGTAGCTCCTTTTGTTCTAGCAAATAGACATTCTCACGTGCTGATATAATCAGTCAGTTCAGAAAGTGAAAGTTAAATGCCTCGAATAACTAAATAAATAAATACTTATCACGCTATTAACGTGGACAAATATCGACCGGGCGTAGCAGAGATGGGTTTCTCAACCTCTCTCCACGCTAATTCATATGCATTTCCTCTGAACTCTAAAGCAATCTTCCTTAGCCTTAACCCTTAGGTGAAATCATTAATTTAATTTTATGAACTGTTTTATACTACCCATACAGGGATACCTATCTAAATATCTACTCCAATAATTTATGGTTTAATAAGGTAGAATTTGAATAGAAATGCACCCTAATTTGTAAGGAGGAAGAGTATAAAACCATTTAGGAAAAATTGCCTCTTTACACCGTATCTGGGTTTGAACCACCTTTCCGTCACCTGAAAGCTATATTATTTTAGCACCACTTCTTAGGCTACTACGCCGTTCGATTTAAACGCTTATGTACTAATTACGCTAATAGTTGTAGGGATTAGGGGGATAATATCTATAGGAAGTGTACCCGCATTTCCGTAGAGGGAGAGTGGAAAACCATTTTGGAAAAACCACCTTCAGTACATCCTACCGATATTCGAACCTCAATAGTTTATTAACAGTTTGTTTTAGAATTTTTTTTTCTAACACAGAACAATTTAATTTCAAGCTAGTTTTTTCATATTACATTGTACCAGCTTTGTCCTTCATTAAAATAGGATTAAACATTTTTTTGTTTGTTATTTTCTCGTGTTATGCATTCATTTATTTCATGTGTATATTATTTTAAAGTCTCCTTTGCAATGTGTGTTTTTCAATAAAATGAAAAGAGAAGAAATCACATTTAAAAATCAAATATTGAGAGCAATTTAAATTTATTCAGTGGTTGAAAGTTTGAGCATTTAATTTTGGATATGAATAATTTGTACATTTTGTGAATATAATAATTTCTTTGTCTGTAGTAAAATAAACTAAAAATTATTACAGTCAAGGTATTTTAACTTAGGACCAGGAAAATATTTGAATTCAGGAGATAAATAATAATATTTTATTTATAATATTAATTATATTGTAGACGTAGCTCAGTGGATTAGAAACAAAGTAAGTACTTAACAAAGGTAAAGCTAGGAAGGGACTAAAGTGTCGGGAGAGGAAATATTTCGGTACCAAAGACAGATAAGTTAATAAACGCACAAAATAGTACATCAAACATAATATGTAATCTACACAGAGTGTATTATTATATTTAAAAAAATAAGTATTGGTGGAAACTCATATTCCGGCTGGGTTTATTGAGGGTAGATTTGCCAAAAAGGGATTTCCCACTCTCCTACCACGCTAATTTGGGTACATTTACTTTAAATTTTAACTTCATTATTCCTATCCCACTAACGTATCTAAAATACATAAACCCTTGGCATGGCGGAATAATATTTTTTTTTTAACTTATTTTTGTAATTTAAATAATTAAAAAAGTTACTTATTTTTTTAAAGTTTTGAGGCTTGGGAGTCACATTTGATGTCAGAACAACAAGCGTCTAGCTCATTGAGTCACAAGTTAAATCCTAGAATATTTAAATCCTTCTCTGCAAGCTCTAACTGAGCAACAACTAAACGTGGTACAAGTAACTTAATGACCTTGACGAACGCGCGATGTAAATCCCTCCGCGAGAGCTTATCCCCTATACACCGAAGCAGTTTTTGCTTCTACCTTGATGTGAGTTAGCACTAGCAGCTACTCGGGAACTAATTCCTTTAATTACGAACAAGCAAGCGCCACCCCACCACCCCCTCCGCCCGGAGTGAGCTCTTCTCGCACTGTCCCTCTGCGTTGTGTGAAATTAGTTGCGAGCAAGGACATGTAGCAGCTTCCTGCTATAGCAACGGCACATAGGAGACACCATCTGGTAGCTGTACACTTGGTGGAATAAACATATGAACCTGTGAACCTGGTCGCTGTACACTTGGTGGAATAAACAAATGAACCTGTGAACCTGGTCGCTGTACACTTGGTGGAATAAACATATGAACCTGTGAACCTGGTCGCTGTACACTTGGTGGAATAAACACATGAACCTGTGAACCTGGTAGCTGTACACTTGGTGGAAAAACACATGAACCTGTGAACCTGGTAGCTGTACGCTTGGTGGAATAAACACATGAACCTGTGAACCTGGTAGCTGTACACTTGGTGGAATAAACATATGAACCTGTGAACCTGGTCGCTGTACGCTTGGTGGAATAAACATATGAACCTGTGAACCTGGTCGCTGTACACTTGGTGGAATAAACACATGAACCTGTGAACCTGGTAGTTGTACACTTGGTGGAATAAACATATGAACCTGTGAACCTGGTCGCTGTACGCTTGGTGGAATAAACATATGAACCTGGTCGTTGTACACTTGGTGGAATAAACATATGAACCTGTGAACTTGGTCGCTGTTCACTTGGTGGAATAAACAAATGAACCTGTGAACCTGGTCGCTGTACACTTGGTGGAATAAACATATGAACCTGTGAACCTGGTCGCTGTAAACTTGGTGGAATAAACAAATGAACCTGTGAACCTGGTCACTGTACACTTGGTGGAATAAATACATGAACCTGTGAACCTGGTCGCTGTACACTTGGTGGAATAAATACATGAACCTGTGAACTTGGTCGCTGTACACTTGGTGGAATAAACAAATGAACCTGTGAACCTGGTCGCTGTATACTTGGTGGAATAAACATATGAACCTGTGAACCTGGTTTCTATACACTTGGTGGAATAAACATATGAACCTGTGAACCTTGTTTCTGGTTTGTTTTGAACCCATGTTTTGTTTGTAGTTTGGAAGTACAATTTTTTTGCCCTTTTAGTTCCGAATGATTCTATAGTGTTTTTACAGCACGTCTTGTAGAAACAAAATTTATACTTTCCATTCCTCTTAAGGTGGTCATCTACTGGGACCCAGAGATGTACTGCAGTCGTCCACTTTATTTATTATTTCAAAAAATTATTTACGATAAACTGATGTGATGGATATTAACGTGTTAATAGAGGATAAAAAAACTTCCATTTTTAGATTTATAATTTAATAATGAAATCATTTAAAGTTGAAATTATTTAATTTACAACTATGTTTAAGGTAAATGTCGTAGATTTGAGTTTAAGAATCTTAGATAAACCCTCTCTAAGCCAATTAAAGTCTATATTTGACAGCATTCTAAAATAATTGAGGACTGTTTGAGTGGTTTTGAGGCTACGGAAATGTAATCCCCATTGTAAATACTACACCGTGAAATTAATATCCTTCGAGGATGTGGAATCGTTAAGATCCAATACCATTTCTGTATTTTAGTGACTTACATTTTATAGCCTGAATTAAATTAAGTTCCAATAGTCACATCAACATCAACCTCGAAAGAGGTTTTAAAAACAATATTTTGGAAAATTTTGATTCTTCAGGCTGTCTAAGTTGAACCACAGCATGCATAGTTCATTGACGATAATTTCAAACCATTTTGAAATATCCGCTTCGTTGTATGCATGGTCTAACGCGCTACTCTCGTGTTAGACTAGACTGCCAAAGATGGAGAGATGGGGTTCGATCCCGGTCAGGTGCACTGATGGTGGTTTTTCCTAAATGGTTTTCCACTCTCCCTCCACGCGATTGAGGGTTCACTTTGTCTAAATAAAACCTTATTAAACCCCAACACATTAGTATAATAAGTACATATGTGTATAAACCAAACGGGTACTAAGACGCGGTGCTGAAAAAAAATATTGAAATTTTGGAAAGGAATAAAAAAATAAATAATTTCATACATTTATATACATCAAGTGATAGTAGTCGTTGATAAAATTTCATATTTTTTGACATAAAAAATATATAATGAGCAAAGTACAATTATTAGACTAATGTCAGTAATTGAATAGTAGGCCTACTGGTGTAGGGGGTAACACGTAAATGTTCATTTCATTTTTTAAATTCTATTTTACACATTTATATATTTCCTTTGATAACTTTTGTTCTGATTTATATTTAAGGATACCGTTCAAATAAAATAAAATCTATTTATTGTATTTCCACATATTGGTTCAGCATCCTTAAGATAGGATTGTGAAGAACGAGTTCAGGGCAGTGTTTTAACAGTTTTTATACCAAAACATTTTTTGAAAAATACAAATAAAATATTGCTTTATTAGAAACATGGTTTAATTTTCTTCACGTGGTGATATCAACAATTGTTGAATATCTGTCAATGATGTTCTGAAATTTGATGATAGCTTTTTATCTTTATTTGAACCGCGTATTACTACCCGTTTAGGTTATAAGCACTTACGCTAATGTGCAATGGTAGGGTGATTGTGAGATGAAATGGAGGACCTACAGTTTAACGTGGGATCCGAACCACGGTGGAGGCCTGGCATTCCACACATTCACAAGTTGTGATTAATACACGTCTTGTCAGAGTTGAAGGAAGGGTTTGGCAATCAGATAAATCCGTGCCGGGACCGAAGTTTGAACCCTGGACCCCCAGCACGGAGGTTTGAAACCTTACCCCTAGACCACCAGGGCACCAATTTATCTACATTTAAAACGTTCATCTATTACCGCTATATTCTTGACAGATATTCAACAACTGTTGATTTAAATGTTCTTACATTTACAGAAAGTGAGAGTTGAAACCGTGAAGAAATAATCATCTAAGTACATCCGGCCGTGAATTGAACCACGATTTATCATCGCACGATTAGATTAGACTGACGTCTTTGTCCATATTCCCACCATTGCGGGTTATTTATGTCGAGTGTATATATATATATATATACAACTATATATAAGACTCAAACATTTTTATAAAATTTTGCACACCACATTGTGGTAAGAAGACAATAAAAATGAACCTGCAATTTTTAGCTAATGCTAACAGTTTCGACAAAATACATCAAATATAGTGTCCTGCGCTAGTTCCTGTTTTATTTGGAGCGGCTTATACCAGGACTTTCTCCAGCTCTGTCCCTGTAATACTCGATATCAAGTTTTGTGGCCTCTTGTAACCGCTATCTATGTAACCCAGTTTAATTAGAGAACTTGAACGTATTTTGGGTTGTAATGTTGTTGTTATCGAAACATATGTTTACTCTCGCGCGCCGAAGAAGGAAGGGGACAGTTAATTGGAGACATTTTGTAACGCAAATAATGAATTTGTGGAGTGGGTTAATTGGTTTCTTAATTATTTGAGGTATTTTATAATTACGTTTTTAATTGATATTTAATTTCCTTTAAATATTTCTTTCGTTTTAAAAACACATAATTCAACTTATGATTAATTTGTGTGGATACTAATTTTTTATTGCGTAACTATCTTCAAATTTTATAAGAAAATTTCTACAATAGTCTAATAAAAATAAAATAGCTGTGCTTGGTTATTGTAGCCGTATTTGTGGCTTGGGACTGTGAGAAACTATTTAGGGGTTGGGGGGCGGGAGGGAAATGCCCACATTATATCTATCCACGATATGAACCTTGATCTCTCCGTAAATATATAGCGAGATTATATATGAGCTTGACCTTGAATGCGCGTGACATTTTTGTAATGTACGTAGAAAATAAGAGAATTTTATTTTAGAAAAATTAAAAGGCAGTCATACTTTTAAATTTAATTCTTCTTTAAGATGAAGAAAGCAAAGCTTTAAAAGAAAATCTTAAATTGGTAGGTAATTAATTTAAGTTTTTTTAAAATGCTTATTGTTCTGTGAAAAACTAGCCCTCTACTTGAAAAACAAAACCTTATATCAAAAGAACCCTTCGTCGAAGAACTAAGCTTTAATGTCAATCTCTTAAGAACTTAGCTTGACATCTCTTTGTTCGTTGTTTGGAGCGTTATGGCGTGTGGTAGTAGTAAGAGCTCGGTTTTAAGGTCATTTGGTAAATACCCGACGATTTAACATTTCGAAAGCAAAAAGGTCAAGAGAGTAATTTTGGGGAGAGTAAAGGGCAAACTTTTAATATCAGAATAATATCTAATTATATCCCCGTTAGTCTGGTCACTCGACACACAAATATGAATAGACCAATTTTTTTTATCGATTAGGATAATGATTATAGAATTATATTGACTTTTTTTATGTATACATTTTTAAAAAATAGTCAGAATATATTTTTTCAGTGTTTTCAAATATATTGTCTACTAGTTATTTAGTATTCAAGCTACAAATTCTAACAATTTATTTTAATAAATATTAAAAGTTATAACGCAAGTATAATACTTTTTCTAATACACAATTATTGACTAACGTCAAATTACAGTTATTAAATGTAATTTTAATATTTTTCTTAGATTTAAAAATAAAAAAATATTGTGTTTAATAGAACATCAATCTACTCTCTTGATCCGATGAAGCGGTCCATGACAGTGCAAGCTTGTCCTTAAAAATGTTTTTTTTTAGTGTTCTATCTAAACAATTTCCACTCCGGTATCACCAAGGTAAGTGTGCTGACTATCCCTTCTAATTTAAACCACAGTTTTACCAGAGTAATGGAGGTATAAAAAACAGAAACAATTTGTGAATAATTAAGTCACAAATGTATAGTAGACTTGAGTTATTCATAAATTAAATAAGAGCAGCGCATATGATTAGTATACAATCAATTTATATAATTAAATTTATTAATCCAAGTTGTAAACACAATAACAACCAATAATGAACCCCTAAACAAGCTAGATAACTAAACAACTTGGAGACTTTTGAAAACAACACTAGATAACTAAACAACTTGGATACTTTTGGAAACAACACTAGATAACTAAACAACTTGGAGACTTTTGGAAACAACACTAGATAACTAAACAACTTGGAGACTTTTGGAAATAACAAAATCATAATTTAGGAGTGGAGCTAACAAAGAGTTTATAAACAACAATTTATGGCTATTAATGATAAAACAATTAATATTTTGTCATAGGAGTTAGCCCCAAACCTGCTTTGGTGGCTACATGGTCTAAGGTGTAACTCTCGTGTTAAAATGTAATACCAATGACAGGGAGATCGGGGTTCTAATCCCGTTCGGGTGTCCCGAGGGTTTTTCTAAAATTGTTTTCTAACTTTCCCTCCAAGAAAATGCTGGTACACGTCCTCTATACTCAACCTTCTTCATTCCTAGCTCATTAGAATAATTAGTAGGCTACGTATGCGTCTATCCTGAATGGTTGGTAAGACGCAGCGCTAAAAATAAAATAAAAATATAGCCCCAACGCTATTTATGAGAAGTATTTCACAGCTTTTTGACCTTAGCTCTTTTATGTGAATATTCACCTTGGCACCTAGAACAGTCTTGGCTGAAATATATGGTACGGTGAACCCCACAGACTTCCTCTCGCTTTTATCTTAAAATTAGACCTTTACTAAAAACTCGTAAGATTTGTGAAACGAAATAATAGGTATATACGTTGTTATAGAAACATTACATCAAAGATCATAAATGAAATAATATACACTATTACTTACTTATTTACTTACTTACTTACTTACTCTGTGACATTAGGAACTAGAAACACTGTTATAGAATAAATGAAAAAAGAGAAATATCTTTGTCCACCAACGAGCATAAGAAATTCATTTTCAAAGACCTGAATTAAAAAGTGTATATATTTTCTTATAGCTAAGAAATTATTGGTTTTGTAAAAATATATTTCAAATAAAAGATGTTTTATTTTTAATATTACTATAATGTTACAATTATAAGATATTTTGTATCTCAAATAATTGCGGAGAAATGATCGAAATTGGAAAAATTTCTCTCATGTGAAGTACCCTCAAAGTAATTTTAATGAGAAAATGAGAATCACTATATATATAAAATTTAATCAAAATCGTTAGAGTGAATTTAGAAAAAAATCTCTTTTTTCTCTTTTTGCCCTTCAGTAAACTACCCTTAAATTTAGGGTTAGACATTTAATTCCAAAAACAGCTCGGGATAACCTTATGAAAACCCCAAATTCTAAGTTTAAGTACAATATATAAATAGTTTCGGCTCTAGTCTGAGATACAGACATCCAACATCGCAGAAACAACTTTTTTTGGTTTCAGGGGGTCATGAAACGTCGATATTTATCAAAATCTCAAGTACGAATTTTTTTTACGAACACAATACTTTCTCTCTTTGAGGAATCGAGAGAAAATAAAAAAGCAATTTAATAAATTACGGTACTTAAACCTCTTGGTATTTCCATTTCAAAATCACAAAATCAATCTCGGCGCTTCGAGAATTTATAAAATACATTTTCGCGAGATAATCTTCAGCCTTCGCGGCAAAGATCCGCTAGTCTAGATTAAATTAGTTGGATATAAATACTTTGTTTATTATATTATATTCGGGCAAGATTGGAAACACGAGTAATGTGGCGAGCTATGATCCCAGAGGTCAGGGGTCAATATCCCACCAGGTGGTTTTGTTTTCAAACGGGAACTCCTACCTGGAGGGGAATGATGGTGTACCATTTCAAAATCTCCTTCATTATACATCTACACGTTCGTATATAGCATTATTTTTACAATAGTATCCATCCACATTTGTCAGTGGATAGTTGTTTATTGTTGTTTATTGTTGTTTATTGTTGTTGTTTTAGCAAACTTGATGTTGGAGATGGATGGCTATGTAATTTATAAATAGAGGATGTTCAGAAACTCAAAGCCTAAACTACACATATAGCTTGTTTGAACAAAAAGTAAAACAAAATCCCTAAACACTTACATCCGTAAAGTTATGGTAATACCATTAAATTGGGTCCAAAGTTTCGTCGTAGCGCGCCGGGATAGCAAATCTGTTCAAGCATGCGTGTACAACAAGTTGCATAGGAACTAGGCGCACGATACTGCACATGTAATAATGGCAATCACTTTCTGTGATGCAGTACCGTTAATGGTGACCTTCAGAACATATTCCCATTTCTAGATGGACTGATGTGCTGTTTACTTGGTATTTTCTGCTGCCGTGCTCCAAGATGTCGAGGTGTGTAGTTCCACGCACCTAGCTCCTATGCAACTTGTTGTACACGCATGCTTGAACAGCTTTGCTATCCCGGCGCGCTACGCTGAAGCTTCGGACGCAATTTAATGGTATTACCATAACTTTCCGGATGTAAGTGTTTAGGGGTTTTGTTTTACTTTTGGTTCAAACAAGCTATATGTGCCGCTTGGGCTATGAGTTTCCGAACACTCTGTATATCTAACTATATACATATTCATCTGTTACATGACTTCAACATATAACGAATGATTAAAACCAGCTTTTGGGGTTGAATGCCTTAAGGCGTATTTCTCTCAATAAACTGTACTGCCGATGACGGGGATATAATGGCTTCGAATCCCGTTCGGGTGTACTGAGGCTGTATTTAATTAAATAGTTTTACACTCCATGTGAACTCACGGGTACAATTTATTCTAAATTCATCATCGTCTTTTTTTATTTGGGGTATTTAACGTGCACTTTCTGAACGGACTTATTATATCAGCACACGATAATTTCTATGAGTGAGAGCGAAAGATCCTACCAGTTTGGCCGTGAAAGGTATTTTCACATACCTTCCAGGGTTCTTTTACAAGCCACAATCAGCATGGGACCGACAGTTTTACTTTCCCTCCGAAGCAAGTTGTGCTACGGATTTTCATCGCTGAAGAAAATTCCTTTCTCCCCGGCTGGGTTTGAACCCACGAACATCTGGTCCTGAGCCGAACCACTAAGGTCGATCCTCCCTTATTCACATGAGCGTAATATGTAGATCTACTTATGCGTAAAACCTGAAAGAGTAGTGAGACATGAAAAAACAATGGCGACCTGTTTTATGTGTCACAGTTTTCTCGAAAACGTTTATCATAATAATTTGTATCAATGTTTGCCATTTGAGTACACAAATATAATATTTTCTACCTTCCTAACAAAATTTCTCCCATAATCCATTTCAAGCCATTATTCAAACCGGATGGTTCTTTTGTCTGTAATTGATGGATGAAGCAAGTGATAAAAAAATACATCCCGAGGTTTTGTTTTCGACAATTTTCACACAAATCTTTGAATCAAAATAAATTTATGTTCTAGATTCTATTGAGTTTTTTTTTTTTTTCAATTTGAAACTTCTACCATATCCACTTATACATTGGTAAAAGTTTATTTTACCCCCATATTGTCTGTCGTAACTCACGGTAAAACTTTCTATACAATGCACATAGAGATTTATTTCTATAAAAACACGATCTTTATAAAGAGAAAATCAATCACTCTCAAATACAAGACATCTTAGATCCCTTTAGTTCTATAAGTTCTCGATTGAAAAAACCTTGGTGTGACATGATTAATTTCATTTTATTATCTGTATTAAAAAAAGTCTTACGTTTTAATGGACTTGGATTAAATCGAGAGTATTTAACTAAAAGTACATTTATTTTTGGATCCAATTTAACTTTTTTTGCTAAACGATTATCCAAATTAACTTTTACGTTTTAAATTATTGCTATAACATATTAACAAAATCAGCAACCACTGTATCTAAACTTTATAGTGTTGTAAACTGTGTATATTGCCTAAGTTCCTTATTAATTAAATATAAACATTCATTTTCAGGTTGATTTGATACAATATCAGAATTAGAAAAAAATTAGCATTTTTTTTTTTTACAAAAAATGTGATTGTCCTGAAATATTTTTTCTCCTTTTAGAAAGATTAAAAAAAATCAATTTATTGGTGGAAAACGTGATTTTTTAAGGCCTGCAAAGAATGAAACCAATGAAATAAAAGTGGAAGAGTAAAAATAAACTCATTTTTATATATCGTGGTTATAGCATTTGAAAAGTTTATCCATCAAAAATATTATTATTAGTAAAGCCCTTCAGGACAATGTGGCTATCAGAAATATATATTTTTTTAATGACGAAAATAAAGAAACAAATTAATCCTTAAACCATAAATATAAACCAAAGCATGTTGGTTTTAAAAAAATGAGGGGCTGAGGGAATCAATATTTAAACAAATAAATCCAAACAAATCTACCGATGCACATTTTTGCTCTCTTTATCTAGTTTTCTCCCATTTAAAAAAACACGTAAAACACTACAAAAAAGTTAGAGCTTACTGTTCAATACCACTTCTCCCCAGTACTCCATGGTCAACTTTTTTATTTATACCATCGCAATATCAACTGTAAAAGGATATCACAAAAGAAGAGGGTAAATAAAGTGATACATAGACGCACATGAAAGGTAAATAAAGTGATATACACTCACATGAAAAGTAAAGAATAGCTTTCTATGCTACAAGTTAAAAGGTGTCACCAACATATGCCCTTTCAATGACGTGCTGTCCTCTATTTTCCATCCTGATATTACAAAATACTACCACAACAAAAGGTTAAGGATGAAAGGATTGCAACCTTGACGTCACTAAAAAAAAAAAGAGCTTCACAAAGAGAAAAAAAAAATGAAATTTTTAATTTATGATATAAATGTTGACTTCCTTATAAACATTTTTTAGGACCGCATCTTACTACCCGTTCGGGTTAGACACTTATGTAATAATTACGCTAATGGTTTTAGGGATTAGTAAGGTTTTATTTTAGAGGAAGTGTACCCACATTTGCGTGTAGAGATAGTAGAAAACCTTTTTGGGAAAACAGCCTGACTGATATTCGAACCTTGATATCGGCAGTCAAGAATATCACAAGAGTAGCGCCTTAGACCATGCGGCCACTGAAACGGGTCCTTGTTTCCTGACAACTCTTGTTCAAACTTGATATTGATACATTTCTAAGAAAATCATATTTCTCTTTAACAAAGAATATGGAGAACCTCGTCAGCCGAGCCCAAAGTAAGTTTGGCTCCTCCTGGGTCACATACAGCGCTACTTATCCTAAATTATTTCCTAAATGACCAACTTCAAAATAATAAAGATGTTACTAAAACGTTTCTAACAAAACGTTCCCTCATAACAAACGTGTAGCCCATTCAAGTGGCCATCTTGTTTCCCGCTAAATAGACACAGTAACACTCCAAACAGACGTGATAACGCTGTTCCCAGAGTAGATAGACTATATCTCTCGTGGAACATGCAAATATAAACCCTGAGAAAAGAGATGAACACTAAAGATGGGTTCACACTCACAGGATTGTGCGCCGACTATGCTCCGACTGACTGTCTCGTCTTGGATTGCTTCAAAAATGATCTCCCAAGGTCGTGGTCCAGCACTGTAGGACCACAGTCCTGTCAGTGTGAATGGTAGCGACACGACACCACTGGAGCACAGTCATGTCAGTGTGAATGGTAGTGATAAGACACAACTGGAGCACAGTCCTGTCAGTGTGAATCCACCTTAACTGAGCCTTTATTACTAGATTCATAAGTATTATCGTTCACATTTGGTGGTTGTGTTAACAACTGTCGAGCAAAGACTTGTATAATTTGGGAAGGGGTGTGAAAGAGAAAAGTGGGCAGTATTGAAGGTTTCCCCGCCGACTGTCTGCCTTTTAATTGTGCTAAATGGGGGTTATTGCATTCTCGCTTGGATTCGAAACGGACCCGTTACCCCGCCACATTTAACTGAGCAGTTTCTCCTTGTTAATACCGTCCTAGCGTACTTCACACTTGTGCGGCAAGCAATACGGCTTAAAGGGAGGGTGTTTGGGGAGTTTAGGGGGAGCAGGAAACTTAATCTTGTATTAAATCGACCACATTTCACTTTAATTGATACAGGGAAGGTTCGTATTATGTGGACTACAGGAGCGTCTCGTTGAGCATTGTTTGGTGAATGTTTCGCAGATGTAGTTTTAAATAGCTATTACTTTACATTTGTACTTTTGACTACAGGAAATATATATTTGTAAACAATAAGTAAACAATGTGTTTGTTTGCTTAGTTATATACAGTAAGACCCCGTTAGACTAAACCCTGGTAGTTCGAAGTTCCGGATAATCCTAAAATCTTTACGGAAAACAGGGAAAAAAAAAAATTAAGTCAAATGTAATATATTTTATTGATTAACAATCTCAAAGTTAAAAGAGAATGAAACAGTTATATCTGACAGTAAATGTTGTAGTCGACACAATGTGTTTGTTTTCCTGTAACTACAAATAATTACATAACATATCATGGATTATACATAAGTTAAATAAATTAACATTTGATTAAACTCATTTAAGTACTGTATCTCTGTATTCTCCCGGTTAATCCGAACAAACTTCGGTCCCAATTAGTCCGGATTATCTAGGTTCTAGTGTATAAGTGTTTATGGGACTGTGCACTTTTGAATAACTGATAAAAGATCATCAGATTTATCTGATTGCCAAAACCTTCCTTCACCTCTGACAAGACGTGTATTAATCACAACTTGTGAATGTGTGGAATGCCCAGGTCTCCACCGTGGTTCGGATCCCACGTTAAACTGTAGGTCCTCCATTTCATCTCACAATCACCCTACCATCACACATTAGCGTAAGTGTGAACAACCCGAAAGGGTAGTAAGACGTGGTGCTAATAATAATAATAATAATAATAATAATAATAATAATAATAATAATAATTATTATTATTATTATTATTATTATTATTTCAATTTTCAATTTCAATTTCCTTTATTATAGTGCCGACCAACAGTCGTAAGACCTATAACAGGCCAGCACTGAAAAGCACACAAGTACATACCCTACAATACATACATTTACATAAGAAAACATGATAGACAAAAAATGGCCAAATAATGCCATATACCGATAAACAACCACGAGACAAAAAAGTAGTTAATAATGATAAGAATAAAAAGTAACCTTAAAAATAAATAACCAAATAGTGGTTAAAAGCAGTAACATTATGCAAAAAATAGATCAGAATATTGTAAACTTAAACAATGTAAACTTAAATAGTATTAAATAATATAGGCAGAACCTCTACAAGATAAATTATATCCTTAAATAACTCTCTGAGTTTAGCTTTCCTTTTATGATGATGATGATAATAATAATAATAATAATAATAATAATAATAATGAAAAAAGATAAAACATTCTTTAAGCTATATATTACTTAAACAAATGTGATCAATTTAATATTTTTAATATAAACTCTGAAGCCTATTAATTGGTGTTTTATAAAATACTCCTGACTATAAGACGTACTAATTATCAGATCTAAAGTAATTATAGTAGGAAACTTAATATTTATCTGATGCATCAGTGATCTGCTAGAAGTTAATAAGTTACCAGTTCCAATACACGGAGTTGGGATCAAACCAATGCCCTTTACTTGAAAGTTTTAAGCAGCCTCATTAACCTTACCAATAAATATAAAATCAGTACCCAATATAAAGTAAATAGTTTGATGTTTTGTACAAAAAATGAATGTTTATTCAAAATAATTAGTATGCTGCTGCAGTTATGTTTTGAGTAAAATTTTAGATTAATTTAGTTTCAAGTTTGGTGGAATATATATTTTTATTAGTTTATCATCATCATCGTCATCATCATCATCATAATTAGTCAAGGAACATGATTAAAAATAAATTGTACCAAACAATCGTACGTACTTTCTTATAAGTTTATTACATAATTTTCAAAAATCAGTCATCAGTAAATTGCCTTCAAACGATTTTATACGGTAGAAAACCTAATAATAGTAATAAAAAAGTAAAACACCTCCAAGATACCTATTTTCAAAAATTAGTTATTAATAAACTATCCATTAGCAAATTTGCCCTTAAAAAAAAATTCACAGCCATTTTTGAATTTAAAAAAAATAGTTATAGGATAATTATAGAACCAATTAGCATATATACTATCAAGAATGTAAATACTAAACACAGCAACCTTCGTATGAAAAGATTTGATTCCTTAAAATTTTAATTGGCCTTTCCTCAGTACTATTTTAACATAACCTTTCGCGTTTTCTTATCCAAATGGAAGCGTACAATCAGAATAACAGATACTAGCAGTTTTTATTCTCCTCCGGTACACATTTGTTGCCAGCTTCAACTAAGAGATCCTGGTACTAAACATTCAAATCTTCTCTCTCCAATTTTCTACGGAGTCATTGTGTAGATTTGTAGCAGTGCTAACGCAGATTGCCACGATTACAACCCCGCATTAATCCACAACCCCAAACGTTGTGTGGGCTTACTAAGATGTTCGTGACAACCACACTCCACGATGTAAAGGTAATGGTAGTCACTTAAGCTCGCATCGCTTCAGATTAAATTGTTGGCCGACACGATTCTTTGAGAACCAAACATTAACCATTAAATATAACACAACAGGATTATAATCTGATTAAGATGGCTGGTTTTAAAATATGTTACATATGCAAAAGAAATAAATATTTTAGATAAAACATTTAAATATGTAAGATTTTTTTTTGTAAGCTACATATTACTACTACCTGTTCAGTTTATACGCATATGTACTACGTACGCCACTGAGTTAGGGATGAGGAAGTTTGAATTTAAAGGAAGTGCACCCATATTTGCGTGGAGGACGAGTGGATTTTTTTAAAAAAAACACCCTCAGTACATCCGACCGAGATTCGAACGCCCAATCTTCCTGTCGTCAGCAGTCTAGTATAGCATGAGAGTGACACGCCTTAAACCATGCGGCCACCGAATCAGGTAGTTAAATATTATATATAAATTATGTCAGCAATATTTCATATCATATTCTTTAAATGACACCTGGGCACGGGATTTGAACCCGGGACCTATGGCTTAGTACTCCATTGCTCTAACCACTGAGCTATCCAGGAATCGTCCCGTGCCCAGGGTCATTCTTCACTCATATTTTAAGGCAGGGTCTGTGATGGACGTGCGGAAATAGCTCAGTGGTAAGAACAATGGCGTAGGTACCAAGTCAAAGGTCCCGGGTTAGAATCTCTTGTCAGGTTTTATTTTTCAATTTAAATAATATGATATTTAGATGCGGATACAACCGTAATTAACAAATATATCAGCTACGTAATCAAATATCTCATATTTTTTAAATATATGAAATAATCTTTCTTTACTGAAATCAAATATTTTTACAAAATGTTAAATAGAAAAAGGGTTAGTTTAGTACATAAAAGGTATGCAACATTGCTCTAATATTGAATTTCTTCTATTAAAAACAATATTTCACTAGACATAATCTAATATTTCTTCCCACCACATCTTACGATCTATTCATGCTATCCAGACATGTATTGTAATTTGATGCTTCATACTGTATTTAAAATAACATCAGCATTTATACAGGGTGGCCCACGGAAAAGTAGCCCGCCTCCTATATCCAGCAGGCGCCTCACTCTGAATTGGAGGAGGTCAATCCCCTTCCATCCATATTGTGACATGACGAATGAGCAAGTGAACTGCTTGTCTAAAGATTTATTGACTTACCCACATGTTACAACAGATGCTGAAAGTGATTGACCTCCTCCAATTCAGAGAGAGGCGCCTGCTGGATATAGGAGGCGGGCTACTTTTCCGTGGGCCATCCTGTATATAGAGTTCGATGTGATTATCAAATACACCGTGATTAACACAGAGCATTTATTAATCATACTCATATTGGTGAACACACAGACTGAATATCATGATTATCTAGTTTTCTTTGACCGTAACTAGTAGGTCAGAGTTATAATCCGGATCGGGTGTATTATGGGTTATTTTTATTAAAGGGTTTTATTCTTTCCCCTCACGCAAATTTGGCTGCGTTGCCTCTTAACTATACCTTTCGCTTCCCTAACTCACTAGTATAATTAAATGTGTATGTCCCAGGCGGATAGTATTAAGTGGTTGCTGAAAAAAATATAGGAAAATTATATTAATTTAAAATCAACGTGAATCAAAATCTTATATAATATTATATATATTCCTGAAGAAAGCAATGACGATTTTTCTCTCTCTCTCTCTTTTTAGTTTCCTCTCCCTTATCTCTAAGCCTGAAATAAAAGAAAGCATGGATGTGAGAGTGGGAACTGGTCCATGTCGACAAAACATGAATAATACATTAGTCGACCAGTGTATCTATTAAATAGTCCCTCTCGGGACACAAACCACGTACCGTCCTCCTGGGATATGAGGATAGGTAGTTTTGAGTTGGAGGAGGAATGCCAACATTAAGCAATCAGATACAAAATCATATTAGTTCAGTATGAAGGGAAATATAATTTGAAATGCAGAATCCATTGTAATGTTGGTAGAAGGTTTATTAATTTATGTTTAATCAGCCTCTTTTATTGACTTAGCCGACCAGGTAGAAATATTCTTGTAGACATACTTTCAAGTATTTTGGAACCATCCAAAGAAAAATACTAAAAATATATTTCAATGCTAGAACTCTTTTTAGCGTTTTTTTTAAAATTTAGTTTAACATTTTTTATTTATCTTTTGAAAATTTTATATCTTAAGATAAAACACCAAATTAATAATAGTGTTTTAGTTTAAAAAAACTCTTTATTATTATTATTATTATTATTATTATTAGCACCGCGTCTTACTACCCGTTCGGGTTATACGCACTTACGCTAATGTGTAATGGTAGGGTGATTGTGAGATGAAATGGAGGACCTACAGTTTAACGTGGGATCCAAACCACGGTGGAGGCCTGGCATTCCTCACATTCACAAGTTGTGATTAATACACGTCTTGTCAGAGGTGAAGGAAGGGTTTGTCAATCAGATAAATCTGTGCCGGGACCGAGGATTGAACCCCGGATCCCTAGCACAGAAGTCTGACACCTTACCCCCTAGACCGCCAGGTCAGCCTAAATGAAGTGAAAATAAAAATAATTGCTATACTTATTTACATAACGGACTTCAAAACTTAGTTTGAAATATTTTCAAATGAATATTTGAATAGATTAATATAATATATAGTTGTTACGTGTGATACCTCTGTATAAAAGTTATTTTGACGTGAATACGTCTTTAAATTTGCTACCATACGGGGGCAATCCAAAAAACCTAATGATAACAAAATCGGGGGATACATATTTTGGTGTTGTAGTTTCGAATCTTTCCTCTGCATCCAAAATTAAATTATACCACTGGATAGCTAAAGGATCAAAGAATTCATTGCGATAAGCGAGAACAGTGACGCATTGCGCGCGGCCATTTTGAGGTTATTTTGCTGCGTATCGAGATTTGCAATTAGTATAACTTTTGACTCGGAGAAGTTACGATGTTCGTTTAAGTTTAAACGTATTCACGTACAACACACGGCCGTGTCCATGACACAGCCACACCCCATTTTTTTTTTTAACTTTTAGACAGTGTTATTATATAATTTTTTAAATCAAGTACACTATGGATAATATATATTTTATGGATTCCAAGTACTGTGCTGATATATTAGATCTAAAATGAGCATTTTTAAGAACTTTAGAACCTACTTTAGCATGAGATTATAATATGTACGTAAGATAACAAATCTTTTATTTCTAACGTTAAGGCGGGACAAGGGCTGTGTTTTTGCAGTTTTTATAGAAAATATTTTTTTTTTGGTCAAAATAAATCAAATATTGTTCAAGTATGTAAAGAGTTTAATTATCTTCACATGTTGATATCAACAAATGTTGAATACCTGTCAAGAATGTCATGGAATTTAATGACAACTTTTTTTTTCTTCATTTAAAATGTTTCTCATCTAACGCTCCTACGCTCTCGACAGATATTCAACAACAGCTGTTGATAACACCACGTGAATAAAATTAAACTCTACTGGAGCTATATTCTATTTCTTTTGGCCTAAAATAAAGTTTTTCTTTATAAACTTGCAAAAAACACTGATCTCTGCTCGCAGCCCCTACACTTACACCTTAAGGCTCTAGTACATAGAATTACGCTTCATAAAACAAAACAAAAAAAAACCCCGCTTCTTTCCCCTAGATTAAGTGATCCCCTCCCCTCCAAACCTCTCCTCAATAATTAACTTGGTATTAAAACAGTAAACACATAAAACTCATACTTCTTAGTAAAATGTTTCCAAAAATACACACGGCTATACCTTCTCTCCCAAAATACAGAAGCTATTTTATCTTTAAGTCAGCTAATGAACATTATACTTATTATCTTGCCACTCCCTTTTGTTTTATAAAGTTAAAAAAACGTATATACCTATACCGTCTAATCTCCCGGCGCTAGGCCTTGGGATTATTTCTCCTCTTGGCGCTAAACAACCCTCATCCCCCCCCCATTTTTCTCTCCCTCAACCCTTCTCGCGTTTCCTTGGCCACGAACCCTGGACATAACTCCAAGGGTAACAACCCTGAATTACTCATGGAATGTGCGGCTTTTTAAGCTCCTGACCAAAGCGTATAAATTACAGGAGAAGGTTAAGTCCGCCACACTGTCTTATGCAAGCCCTAATATACGTGCAATGGCGGAGGTTTTCCGTGAACATGAATGCGAAAATGTTCCCTAGACATTTAAGATAAGTTTCTACTCGGGGTAGACATTAACTGAACTTTAGATTAAGTAACTTTTTTTTTTTGTAACCCTACTCTTTTCACGACACTTTTTTTTCTATACCTTTAAGAATATAATTGTGTTGCTTGTAACAACGTAAACTATAGTGAGATTGAAACTGGCACATTCAATTTATCTTCCGTCACTTCCGTCTTAGTATCTACTTGGGTTAAATTAGGGCTGCCAGATTTATTTGTTGCCAGGACTAACCGGGACCAAAAAATAATAATTTAAGTATCGTAATTATATTTCAATTATTACGACACATTAAATAAATGCCTTTTACAAAAACAAAAAAAGAAAACGGCAGTAGTAATAATTTAATTAAAAAAAAAAAGACAAGCAAAAGTTAAAATTTTACTTACATTATTTTCGATAAGATTTTACCTCCTTCACTTACACGTTCTCTTCGCCATGCTTAGAATTTTAACACTGTCAATTAAATTTAATATATAAGTAGATTTCAGAACCACGAAACAAACATATCCTTATATTTACACTTACAATATCACAGTGACGCAATGACAAACAAATTTTATTATTAGCACCGCATCTTACTACCCGTTCGGGCTATACACACTTACGCTAATGTGTAATGGTAGGGTGGTTGTGAGATGAAATGGAGGACCTACAGTTTAACGTGGGATCCGAAACCACGGACAAACAAATTCAAAGAGACTGTAATCACTAAAATTATAGAATAGACGGAACTTTCCCGAATAATTGTGTTATACCTATGCATACCAACCTGACAAAAATAATAATGTTAGTAGGCCTCATACATCCCCGATTGCGGGGTAAAAGAGAACAAAACCCAAAAAGTTAAAAAAACAGGGACACTCGTGTGTCCCAAAGTGGTCTTTTGTGACACCAGAACTATCATCTAAAAAAAACAGGGCCATCACGGAAAACCGGGATGTCTGGCTGCTCTAGTTATATGCGTACATTAATTACTATATTACCAACTTTGGTGGACGAATGCTCGAATGTTAAATTGGAATGCAGAAGACGGGGAGATTGTGGTATATTACTGGTCGGGTGCACTAAAGGTGATTTTTCTTAAATTCTTTACCCCACTCTCACCCCGCAAATGCGGGTACACTTCCTCTAAATTCAACCTTCCTCATATCTGACCCACTAGAGTAATTAGTACGTAAGCGTACAGCCCGAATGTGCAGTAAGATGCAGTCCTAAAAAGAACACAGAAAATGTTTTTCTTTGGGGCATTTTAATTTTAAGCGTTTCATTTGAAACATTATAATTTAGTACTTCTTGTTTAAAATTTGCGTGGATCCGTAAAAAAATAGTTTAGCATTGAATTCATTCACAAGGAACAGAAATTATAAAAAATAAATAGTACTTAACAAGATTCATTGGGTTTTTATTGCAACACGTCTTACGCGTGTGGAATATCCGCATATATTTTATCCCCGTATCTTACCACCTGTCAGGAATATCCGCATTTATTTTCCCCTCGCATCCTACCACTTTATTTGGCTAAGTTAATAAAGCTACAGTAGCCCTATGGCTTCTTTGGTGCTGACTGACAGTTCACAGCTGACAGCTGACAGCTCTGAAAAGTTACCGGACCAAATTATGTATCCCTACGCCGAACCATGTGATCTGCAAAAACATGTGTTTAGCAGCTGTCACTTCTGACAGTCAAAATTTAGGTATATACCTAAATGTTGACTGTCAGAAGTCAGCTGTGAACTGTCAGTCAGCACCAAAGAAGCCATGGGGCTACTGTAAGCAACATAAGTGTAAGCGCCACAAACGACTCTATTTTTATTTTTGGTCAAGTATTTGGGGCTGAGGGGGGGTGAGAGGGGATTCCACAACTTCCCACGTCTTGCAACTAGGACGTGGATATGTGTTAATATGAGTTTCAGGACTCGCTGTCTTCTACGAGCTGTAAATTCAACCCTCTTCGCGTACATGCTAGGTAAATACCTGATAAAGTATGTATGTACCTTGTGTGATAGCATAGATTTCACAAACATTTACCGGCTCAAGGGTAAAAATCAACAAAAAATATCGGTTCTTTGCACCTTTCATGAGAAAGCAAAATTTCATTTTCAAGGGATGAATTTATTTGATAATTAATAAGTTCAAATTAAAACCAATCAGGCGTTTTAAATTATAGAGTATTACCTAAAAAAAAAGGTGACGTTAAAAAACCCACCTTTTTGGGTTTAGGGGGTCACGAAACCTCGACATATACCAAAATATCTAATACGATTTTTTTATGACGATCACAATACGTACTTTCAAACCAGCTTCGGAGGCCGCATAGTCTAAGGCGATGTTATCGCAGTAGACTTAACTACCGATGACGGGGAGATCGAGGTTCGAATCTCGATCGGGTGTACTGAGGTTTTTTTTTCCAAAATGGTTTTCCACTTTCCTTCCACGCGAATGCGGGTACCTTTCCTTTCTCCTAATTCATAAAACTAATAGTGTAATTATTACGTAAGCGTATTATCCGAACGAGTAGTAAGAAGTGGTGCTAAAAAAATAAAATGTTACGGTGAACCCCACAGACTTTCTCCCGCTTTTATCTTAAAACATACATTTACTAAAAACTCGTAAGATTGGTGAAATGAAATAATATACACTGTTACTTACTCTATGGTGTTAGGAACTAGGAACACTGTTTAAAGGTAACCTGGTGGTTTAGGGTTAAGGTGTCGGACCTCTGTGTTAGGGGTCCGGCGTTCAATCCTCGGTCCCGGCATAGATTTATCTGATTGCCAAACCCTTCCTTCACCTCTGAAAAGACGTGTATTAATCACATCTTGTGAATGCGGGAGAATGCCAGGCCTCCACCGTGGTTCGGATCCCACGTTAAACTGTAGGTCCTCCATTTCATCTCACAATCACCCTACCATTACACATTAGCGTAAGTGCGTATAACCCGAACGGGTAGTAAGACGCGGTGCTGATGATGATGATAATAATAATAATAATAATAATAGTAATAATAATAATAATAATAATAATAATAATAATAATAATAATAATAATAATAATAGCAACAACAACACTGTTTTAGAAAGATTTAGAAAAGTGAAACCTCTTTGTCCAACAAAGAGCATAAGAATCAAATTCATTTTCAGACCTGAATTAAAAAGTATATATATTTGCTTATAGCTCAGAAATAATCGGTTTTATGAAATCGGTTTAGTGAAATTTCCAATGAAATAATTCTACTTTTAATAGTAATACAATTTTACATCGATGAGTTATTTAGTATCTCAAATAGTTGCGTAGGAATGATCAAAATTTGGAAAATTCCCCCATGTAAAGTACCCTCAAAGTCATTTTCACGAGAAAATAGGGATTACTATATTGTTTATTAAAATAAACAGTGACGAGATATAAAATTTAATCAAAATCGTTAGAACGAATTTCGAGAAAACCGATTTGTTTTCGTTGTGACCTTAAGTAAGCTGCCCTTAAATTTTTTATGTAACATTATTAAAGTTAAATGTAATGACATTTAATTTATGAGCCCTTTTAAATCTCCCTAATTTGTTTGGAGGAGAATTATTCAGTATTATAATAAAGCTGTAAACATGTTGATACAGTTAGTTTACACTATTTTGGAAACTAATTGCAGTTACAAATTAATTAATAAAACATTCGTCTGTGTCAAAGAACTGCGCTGTCACTTAGACCAGTTATGTAATTTTACATCACTCATCAAAGCTATCAAACATATTTCCAGGCGTATAAATATATATTTATATATTGATTCTCATTGTTTTCTATTTAATTCATTTGAGGTATTTAACGTACACTTTCTGTAGCAAATAATTACATCAGCACACGAAAATTTCTATGAGTGAGAGCGAAAGGCCCTACCAATTTTGTCGGGAAAGGTATTTTCACATAGCTCCCAGTTTTTTTTTTAACATGCCACAATCGACATGGGACCAACGGCTTTACTTCCCCTCCGAAGGAGGTTGTGCTACGAACTTTCATCGCTCAAGAAATATCCATCGACCCCCTGCTGGGTTTGAACCCCTGAACATCGGATCCTGAGGCGAGCACTTTACCCCAGGATCACCGAAGTCGACCAGAAAGTTCCAAAAATTATCGTAAAAAACAGTCCGACATATTCAAAGTTTCGTGGCATATCGATAATAATAAAAACAGTAAAATGATAATTGCCTTGGGATAAGTAGTTCACATTTAAGAACGATTTATTTAAAATCATCCAATAACCACTTTAAAAACTATTGTGACTTTTCTAGCTCGAATATATATATATATTTCTTCTTCTGAGCAAACCTATCGAAACAGTTTCTGTGCTTATTTTGAGTTTATTTCTATGAATTCGGACCACCTCATTTTTTTTAGTATAGTTACAAACTGTTGCGTCTTTGTAGCCCAACACTGACAGAAAAACAGGGTAAAGGAACATACCCTCCCCCCCATTTCTTCCTAGGGATACCTCAACAACCCTTCTTGTTCAACAAAAGAAGGATTCGGCGCATGAAGATGATACAAGGTAAAGAAAGAAGAACGAGAGTGAGAAAGAATAAAAAAACACACACATGGAAGAATGGATACAAGGACTACAATATATACATATATTGTTTTGTCTCACTCCTAGACTATGTTATACACACTCTCTTTCTCACCCACGCGATGCTTACAGAAACGAGATGTCAAACAAGGTAAGTCGTCTCCGTCGAGTCCGAACGTTACCGGAGATAGCCGAACGACGGTGGTTTGAGGGATGGCAAGACGCGGAGAGGGGGAGCTGGAAGCGTCAGAGTGTTGTGTCCGATGGTTACCGATTGCTTTAGTACGGCCGAGACATAGGTAGGGTAAACACTTCACAACAGGGGTTTGTACTTGGTAGTAAAATAGGAATAGGGTATCTTATTTTTTACTCTGTAACTCGTGTGTGTGTGTGTCAACGCGCGCGACACTCGACGAAAAAAAAAAGAGAAAACATTTCGCTACCGGTGCTGAAACGTTGAAATATTGTATCTTCAAAAAAGAAGATAACTTAATTAATTACGTACCTATTAACATAAATTATAAAACGTTTCAAGTTTGTGTATTTGTGTCGTTTATAAGTTTTTTTTTTTTTCATTTCCTTTTGAAACGTTAGTAGGTCGGTGTTTTTACTGAAAAACGTTAAGAAGTGTAGAAGAAGAATTAAAATTACTAGTTTTGCAAGTTCTTCACCCTCAAATAACTGAACATTTTCTTCCAAAACGGCCTCAATTAAGGCTAAAACTACTTCTTCAACTGATAAGGTAGGTGCCACTATAACATTCATATTAAAATGTAAATATCCCATTTATAAACTACTTTTAAAAATATATTAATATATTATTGGTTACCGTAGATTCATATCTTACCTTTAGAAGCGAACGTAATAGAAAGCTACACATTTATTTCAGGTTTTTAAGCTAAATAAATGATCTTTGGAAATTAATTTATAAGTCTATTATTCAAACAAACAAGATCACAAATAATACTTTCCAGATGAGGAACCAATAATGAAATGGTAGCTTACAACAATACTGCGCCGCCACATGGCAGACTTGTATGCTAGTATAGATACTCGGCGGAAAAATTTGATGGATTAAAATGCAGTGAAAACTGATATAAATATGTACTTTATTTCCGGTGAATCTAATTGCATTCAGAAAATAGTTTTTGGGATAATTTTAAGTATAAGGTAGGTACTGAGCTGTGCAGAGCCTGCCCTCTTCCGTCTAACTCTGTTACTACAACAATGCAAGTTAGTTGTTTACAATAATATGACAAACATTCAACCTCTATTTGAACTATCTTAGCTGTTTTCTCGTTAGGTTAGGATATTTTATTTAACATTTGACTGTATAATTGACTGAATTATACTTTTATGTATAATTCTGAACATACTTTTGTTATCCTTTCAATAATATTTCTATTACTTAGAATAGAATTACCTCCTTCGAACATAGCTCGGGTGGTAATAAAATTTTATCGCTATGCGATACATTCTCATTGTTTTACCACAACTAGCTATTAATCTCATTTAATAGGTACAATTAAATAAATATACATCGTTAATCTTGACTGTGGTTATTGGTGGTTGTAGGGTAAGGGGGTCTAGAAGGTTGGGGGATAATTATTTAAACTCCGGAAGTGCCTCTGCGTCATTTGTCGCTTGCGCGTCAATTACTTATAAGACTTTCACAAACTAGATTTATTTCCCACTAAAAATTAACCAACTTTGAGTGTTTTAAGATGTAAAATTAAATAATACAATAAATCTATAAAACATCACAGTTTTTATGTTTATTCTTTTCTGATTTTAAATGGATAAGTTATTATAATATGTCGTGATATAGGAATTTATCTATTTAAAATTATGGTAAATTATTTACACACTAGATAATTTGGAGAACCAAACTTATTATTTTGAGCAACATTTGTATCATTTGATACAAATTATTTATGAATAGTTTAATTTTTTTTCTCTAGTGACAAAACAATTATAAGCCCTTCATTATAACACATGAACGTTGAAGTACAATAAAATAATTTTAATCACATGAAACTTACTGTACATATTAAATAAGAAAACTACAGGATTATTTTCATAAAACTAAGATAATGTATTAACATAATGAAACTATCACATATATCAATCTATAGTTTATCATAATTAACCGTGAAATTTATGGATAAATATTCTAGTAGGTGGTTTACATATAAAAATTATATTATTTTAAATAGCAAATAGCCCGATGTCTCATTACTCGTTTACTATCTGAAACCAATAATATTTATTCTTGGTTTTACTAAACCATGTATTTCATTATCTTCCCTACTATAGTTTTTGTCTCTCTTGATTGGCAACTTAAAAGAAATCGGAAAAGTCATTACTTAAGGGGTTATTCTGTAAATGTTTAGTTTTTTAAATTTAGCACCGCGTCTTACTACCCGTTCGGATTTTATACGCTTAAGTACTAATTACGCTAATGGATTAGGAATAGGGAAGGATGAATTTAGAGGAAGTGAACCCGTATTTTCGTGAAGGGAGAGTGGAGAACCAATTTGGGAGAAAATATTCAGTTCATCCGACCGAGATTCGAACCTCGATCTAACCGTCATCGGCAGTTTATTCTATTTCAAGAGTATCGCTTTAGATCACGCGGCCAACGAAATGAATATATAATTGTTGACAGCATTTAATGTTTGTTTTAGGAAGCCTGTTTAATTTACCAACCTTTTAAATGCATCAATAATATTTTAATAAATTTTGGTTCTATTAGCTTTTTATTGAACTATTTATTATTTCACATCCTTAAAATAATTTAATTAAAATACCTCTAACCCTCTATCGATTTCAAAGTAGGTAACAATATGTTTAAACCATTAAGATTGGTTATGTAAGATTACATTTAAAGAATATGAATATAAATTAATTACTTTGAAGCTAAGCCATTTAATTTTCAGTTGAGCCAAAACAACTACCCTTCATTTTTGTAAATGTTGATTCATTTTGATAACATTTCTATTTAATTATTTAAGTGTACGTTGGTTTTAATAATTAACTTAGCTTAATTGAATAAATATAAGGTTTCTAATAATATAAATAAGTCCACACATCACCATAAAATAAACAAATATTAGTAAAACACTGAAATTAATTTTAAAGAACTAAACATTAACCTTATACGATTCTTAGATTTGATTTTGAGTTAAAAATGAAACAAAAAATACGTTATTTAATTTTGAGCTTGGTGATTGGTCAATGTAACCAATCCCGTTTGATTTATTATAAAACAGACGTAAATATGCCATCTTTAAGGATACAGCAACTAACGAGTCCACGAACACTTTTATAATAGTAAACGTATTCTTACTAAATTTAATACACCTGTAAGCTCATACCTCTTATATTACGGAAGGCAGGGCATGCAGCGCGAATGGGAGAATCTAGAACCTTGTTCAAGGTACTGGCTGGCTAACACAATGGGAAGAGACCTTTGGAAAGACCTAGACACAGATGGGAGGATAACATTAGAATGGACCTGAAGGAGATAGGGTGTAATGAGGTGGACTGGATAGAACTAGCTCAAGATAAGGATAGGGTGTAATGAAGTGGACTGGATAGAACTAGCTCAAGATAAGGATGGGGTGTAAAGATGTGGACTGGATAGAACTAGCTCAATATAAGGATAGGGTGTAATGAAGTGGACTGGATAGAACTAGCTCAAGATAAGGATAGGGTATAAAGAGGTGGACTGGATAGAACTAGCTCAAAATATGGATAGGGTGTAATAAGGTGGACTGGATAACACTATCTCAAGATATAAACAGGTGGCGTACTTTTTTAAGTGAGGCAATTAACTTTCGAGTTCACAATACCAGAGAGTAAGTATGCCCACACAGATGAATGTTCTATTAATATTTCTTTATTTTTTAGGTCACTACTAAAGTATAAATAGTGAAAATTTGTTTAACTCCTATAAAACGTGTTTACGCTATAAAGTATTATCAAATATTAATATTAATTTAAGGTTTTAATATCCACTCTACTTTAGATACCACACTTATAAAACAAAATGATTAAACATAACGTTTTGATTGTGAATACACTTTAAAAAAACATCAATTTTAAAGAGTTCCATTCCAACTTTGTGTACACTTTTATTCCATAAGTTATTGGATTTAAAGTTTTTGTGTTTATCCATGTCATAATTTCGTTGCCACTAATGTACACACTTTAAAAAAATTACATTTTTCAAATTCAGTGCTTAGAAGAAAATTAATATGAACCATTTGTCTACACTTACGAATGTTTTGTATATCACATCAGTCTTGGGGTAAAGAGCTAGCCTTAGGACTACTTGTTTATGGGTTCAAACCCAGTCGAGATAAACATCCGTTGCACAACTTTTCTCAGAGTGGAAGTAAAGCCGCCGGTCCCATGCTGATTGTGGTGTGTAAAAGAACCCTGGAAAGTATGTGAAGTAACCTTTACTGGTAAAATTGGTAGACCCTTTCACTCTCGCTCATAGAAATTCTCGTGTACTGATATAATCAGTCGGTTCAGAAAGGACATGTTAAATACCTAAAAAAAAAATCACTTTGACTATTATATCATTATTATAAAATCAAATAATTGAAGTAAAATACAATGTTTTTAAATAAATAAAACATTCTTAAGACATATTCTTAATCCATCAAATATATAAACCAAATTAGTAAATACAATTATTCCTTTGAATATTATCGCATGATAGATGTTTGTTAAAGTTGGCCGCAATTATTTATCAAACGGTGGCCATAATTTAGAATAATCACTATTTAGGCCATGCTTAGAGTTCAAAATGTAACGTTTATGAGCTATTTTTATGTTATTAAGAATTAATAGCCAGAGCTATTATTTATGCTTATTAGTAGGGAATTACTGCACTAGATATCATATTCTGAAAATTGAAAAATTACACCCGGACACGGGAATCGAACCCGGGACCTCTGTCTGTTTGATTCCCGTGTCCAGGTGTCATTTTTCAATTTTCAGAATATTTTTATGTTAGTTGTTAAGACTAAACGATTGTGACATTATAAAATTAAAAGGTTTACATAGTAATACAATATTTGTTGATTACTAATTTCAACAGATACAAATTATTTACTTGGATTTACAAAACATCTGCTGAAAGATTTTTATTCGAGAAATCATGGTTCAATATTAATTTTTTGTTCATTTGATCCTAATTTAAAACGGTATAAAATTAATAGCTATCATATGTTATTGTTTTCTCTCTATAAGCTACAATTAAATGATCAAATATTCAACTATACATAGAAAATTAGAGTAAAACCCCATCATATTTTTCACTCGCCTATGAAATCTATTAGTTTGTAGCACAATAAATTTTCAAATTAATTTTCATAGTAATACTATGATGCCAACATTACTTATTTTGTCATTTTTTTATTTAATGGTGGATTTTGTAACCATGTTGAATATTATATAAATATATTAACAAATACTTCTGTGTTATGGACACTCACGAAAAAGCCCTTCGTAGCTATAGTTAAATATTTACATAGTACATAGTTTAATATTTATAATTAGTTATTTTAGATGATTCAATGCATATTGGGCTTTTAATTAATTTAAAAATATACTCTTATTAATATCACAGATTAATCTTTTGTATTACGTGTACACTTGACATTTTTGGATATCGTATACTAACGCTTGTTATTATATAACATTATATTATCAAACTTGGTGGGTTGGTTTTTCAATAATCAACATTCTATAAGTAGTACAGCGAATTCATTTATAATATTTTTGTGTGTCAGATTGAAAGTTTAAATATTTATTTTAATCTCACGTGCACTGTTAAATTAATAACGGGAAATATAATGTTGCTTTTATATAAAACGAATTGTAAAGCTTAAAATATATATTAATTAATTTTTGGATAGTAAAACTGTACTGATAATAATTATATAAATTAAAGCGATTGTTAAATTAATATTTATAGCTTTACAGATTTTCATTTTAATAATCTAATGATATAATTTACGCTTCGTTTATTCTATAAAATATTTTAAACTCATTCTCAAATTTTGTAAAGGGGAAAAACCAAATTATATATATATATATATTTAAAAGTTTGCATAGCGAAATCTGCAGCTTCAATACCATTTTAAAAAGGATAAACCATGCACAAAAACTTGATATAATTATAATTGTGAATTTGATTGAATTTGTACATATTACTGCTTTAATTTGTATAATTTATTTACCATAGTTACGCATTTTGAACCAAAAAAATCTTAACATGCCTACTTTTGAATAGAAAATAACTACAAACTATTTTATTCTACGGCTCCGTAAAATGAAATTAATTATTCGGCCCCGCTAGTATTTTTTGTACTCTATATTTTAATTTGGAGTTTAAAAATAAAGTAACCAGATAATAATATAATCTCGTCCCTTTAAATAATATCATAATGTTGCATTCATAAAATGTTGTACGATAATAATAATAAAAAAAGTTTTGATTAATGCACACACCTTTTCACGGGATATAAAATATTTGTTTCTTACTTTTGTGGGAATAAAGATAAGAAAATGGGCTGCACGTAGAAATCCTAGCCATAAATTTAGACTTGTGCTAGTGTAAATATGCACATGCATTAGTGATTAAATTGCGTGTTAAGATAAATGAACAATAGGTGGTTATTTCTTAATTTCTGTCATGTACTTACTACTAAACAAGAAATTTGAGAAAGAGTAAACTATGATGTTATTTATATAATTATATTTTTTTTTACATCCATTACTGTTTCCATCCTATGGCCTGGGTCAGTTTTTTATCCAAGCCATATATTTTCCACTACCAGCTTGATAGGGCTGTCCTAACTTCATATGTCTTAGAATATAACTTAAAACTCGGTCAGACACAACATACAGTTTCCGGCTGTTACTATCAATGTGAAAGGGTAAACCCATATTTTTATCAATAATAAATCTTAGGCCGTGCCGGGAATCGAGCCCGGGACCCCTAGTTCTGTATGCAGACACGCTACCGACTGAGATAAGGTGTCGGGTGAGAAGAATTATATTGTAATGTTTAAAAATAGCTAAAATAATGTTTCCTCAATTCAGTTAGATTTAGAAGTAAACTAACATTGTAAGCAAATTAATAGTAAAATATTTATAGTGTTTACTTTTATCATAGCAAAGTAAAACATACCTGCATCTTTCCCATCACCCAAAATAAAAACAAACAACTTTCATTCTAATTAGACGAGATCATTTGTGTGTTTTAACCCTCTTTGAATGATAATTAATTCCTTCGTATAATTTTTTTAACATGTCGATAATATTGTAGGCTTTTACAGTAGCTAGTCTAAAATTGATGAAAAGCTTCAATATTACTTTTTAATGTTGAAACATGAAAGTAATCTTCTATTTATTACAAGTTTTGATCACTGTGGCGAGTGAAAACATAATAAGCAAATATAAAACATAAAAATAGAATCATATTACTAATTATCTCTACCAAAACTTTGCATTTACCTATAAAATGGTAAATAGGTTAAATAAATGGTACGAAAAAAAATTGTAAATACCCTCTAATAGTGTCTAATATAATTTAAAACATGTATTAAATAATGTGCAATCTATATACTAATGTTGGGTTGTATACAATGTAAAACACCAGTCAGATATAATTTTTTAACAAAATCATAAATACTATTTCAGAAAAAACATATTTTTGAAAATAAGTCACTAGTAAACTACAATTATTTTAAAGTTATATTAAAATTCACGATTTTACTTCAAAAGTATAACCAATATAACATTGAAACATCTAGTTTGAGCGAAATAAAATTTTCTGTGACTGGCACCGCTGCATTTTCACAGCGGCATAAGGTTATTATGTTGGATACACTCAAAGTACAGCCAATTAGATGTGATGCGTAGCATGATGTCATAAAACATTTGAAAAATGTTTATTTTCTGAGACAGGCCTACGTGAGTTTTAACTGGCACCATGCAGGAATGTTGTGAATACGCAACGGCGCCAGTAGTGATGTCATACGTTTAGCTAATTGCCGCCCTATAATTACAATAAAATAACAGTAATAGTATAGAAGTAAGTAATCAGTAATTTTGTAATACATTAAAATATAAAATAATGCTGTACAATATTTGTTATACTTTTTCTCTAATAATACGCTATATTTTTGTAACAGTTTAACATTATTGTGATTTTCTTTTTTTAATAAATTTAGAAAAATACAAAATTATTCAAATATGTATCTAATAATATTATGTATTAAAGTATGTATTTTTGATTATTATTTAAAACTTTATTGGATGTCACAAAAATCCAATGGCATCAGTACTCATGTTATTTTTTTTTTTGCGCCAGTCCCCGAAGGTTTAACCATTTCGGTTTTAGGCCAGGTAGAGACAAACAGAAATGAAAGACGCATCTTTTCGAATATGGGGAGAGGGAGGCCACATAAAAAGTCAACCTCCATCATTAAATTTATGTTGGAAAGTTTCACAATTACAATAACTCCATAATATAAAGTGAAAATTACTTCATGTATACTCCGCGTTGAACTATTAGAAATATGATTGTCAAACCCTTCCTTCACCTCTGACAAGACGTGTATTGATCACAACTTGTGAATGTGAGGAATGCCAGGCCTCCACTGTGGTTCGGATCCCACGTTAAACTGTAGGTCCTCCATTTCATCTCACAATCACCCTACCATTACACATTAGCGTAAGTGCGTATAACACGAACGGGTAGTAAGACGCGGTGATAATAATAATAATAATAACTATTAGAATGTGACCTTAATATTGCAAGCTCTCCTATATGTATTGTTCCAAACACGGGTCTCTATGATATTTTGAACTCGCTAGCTTTTACACTAACAATCATATACAGTTATCACTGTTGTAAACCGGTTCTGTTGTATCCTGATTGGGAACATACCAAAAAATGTTATGGCCATCTAAATATCCAGATGTCCAGATTGCGAACAAGTAAAAAAGCAACTCGCGGGAATTCCTACGTGAGGGTGATGACACGGGTGGAAAGGGTTACTGGCAACACCCACCGGCCACCGGGGCTTTCCTTCTGACCAATATTACCCTAGCCTAACCTAACCTAACCTAACCTAACCTAATCTAATCTAACCTAGAAATACTTGTATGTGTAATTTAGTTAAATTAATACTGACGAGGTTGACAGAACGTACGACTGCTAGGCTCCCTTGGGCCACCCCTATTATTAAATTAGGGGCGGGGTGGCATAGCAACATGGCGTGTCCGTAATCTGGACTCCTCCCCATGTATCAAAAATCTCATGTTCGGAATCCGGACTGTTTAGAATATGGCCACCAATTGTTCACCTACAGAATGACTTGTTTCTTCGATTTCAACCAGGCCAGTCTAGCAGACATGTTTTTAATCCAAGTAGGCTTAATAGTTACACAAGGATATTTAACATACACTTTATAAACAAGAATCTCTATACCACATGAATTACAAACAAACTTATACCTTAACTAAACCTATCATAGCCACCCCCACTTAATATGACTTTCATAACTTTAATGACAAGATAATGCCATATTATCCTAATACACAAATATTACACGATTTTGTGTTAAATATACATCAGACCTTTACTACCTACCACTCTTGTATGGTATGATTCTTGTAGAAAGGATGGTATGTGACAGTAACAAAAGTTAACAAAGCTACCTTCAAGTTATATTCATACGTAGTCAAATAATCCTCCACTGTCGCTGTTGATAGATTACATCAATACCTATACAATAACACCAATAAACCAGTAATATAGTACAACCCGCTTCGGTGGTCGCACGGTCTAAGGTGCTACTATCGCAGTAGACTAGACGGCTGACGATGGGGATGTCGAGATTCGAATCTCGGTCGGGTGTACTGAGGGTGATATTTAAATGTTTTTTTTTCATGCTCCCTACGCTCAAATGAAGGTACATTTCCTTTAAATATAGCCTTATTAATCCCTAAAACCATTAGCGTATGTGGTATACTACATAAGCATAAAACCCGAATGGGTAGTAAGACTTGGCACTAACCCCCCCAAAAAATATATATAGTCCTAATAAATTTTTATAAACCAAAATTAAAAATCTAAGCCTCTTTTCTATGTTGAATCATATTTCACACGAACATCAACATTTGTCGAACAGTATTAATAGTAAAATGAACCCTCAGGGTTGATGCAATTAAATTTGTTACCAACGTAATCAACTAACGTGTAATATTAGAGCCATGGTACTTCATTAGGAACGTTGAAAACCTACGTCCGGCTATCTAAATACTTGTCTTTAAGGTGGGATGGAAGGTTGGAGGGGGGGG
>CABFWB010001244.1:56692-67180 GCA_902151455.1 Timema bartmani
CACGAAGTTGTTAGGGTTGGGAGGGGGGGGGGGGGGGGAGTGTTTTCGGGGGGGGCCCCTTTAAAAAGAGTTGGGGGGGGGGGGGGGGGGGGTATAAACTTTATGTCCTCAGCGTTCTTCTTTTCATTTGTTTTAGTTTCAGGCATCACTGCGTTTAGTCGTTACTAACATGTTCTATAGATCGTTCTTCCACGTGTGTAGATTATCATCGAGAATCGATAAAACTGACATGTTGATGAATGCTACTACTTAATATAAACTGTTTTCAATCAGATACTACAGTTTTTTTTTCATACAAAGTTACTTTTCTTATAAATATGTTTTGATTGTCTTATGCAGGTTCAATTATATTAGCATATTTATTCAACATGATAATTTAGACGATAATTTGAAGAGTATGGATATAATAGCCCCAAAGGGAAATAGGTCCAAATGATATTTTGTAAGCCTACAGTAAAATCAGTTTTGGCTTTATTTCCAAAATACAATACACACAATATAGCTCATGATTGTAATGATGTTAAAACCTGTGATACATTTTTTTAAATATATACATATACCTAGTTAAATATGTCGGCTGCGGTGGTCTTTATGTTAAAGTGCTCGCCTCAGGACCCGATGTTCGTGCGTTCAAACCCAGCTGAGGTCAGCGAATTTTGTCTTGAGCGTTAAAAGTCTGTAGCACAACTTCCTTCGGAGGGGAAGTAAAAACGTTGGTCCCATGTCTATTGTGACATGTTAAAGAACTCTGGGAGCTATGTGAAAATACCTTTCCTGGCAAAATTGGTAGGCCCTTTTGCGCTCGCTCAAGTAAATTCACTGTGGAAGGCAACGGGGTAGCACTTCACTTTTTCCCAAATGGTTATTCACTCACCCTCGAAGTAATCGTGGGTACACTTTCTCTAAATTTAGCCTTTGTCATCTCTAACTCATTAGAGTATTTAATACACATGTTTCTTTAAAACCCTATATTTTGAGTTTTATTAATAAAAACAAAATTGTAAAATTGTACCATTATATCATTTTTAACGACTTTTTTTAAAAAATAGGCCTTTTCACGAAGTTATGAAAAGAGACTTGATGAAAGAAAGGGATTTATAACTAGCCTTCATTTAACAAATATAGTAATTTTATAAGCCCACAATAGAAAATGTTCAGATAGCGAGCTTTCCTCTTTAACCTGAGATAAGAAATGTTGTAGTTTAATTTCCCGTCTCTTTTATTGACATGACAAGGGGTGGTTGTAGGGGAAGGGTTAAAGATAGTATATGCTTATAAAGAGTAGACAAGTAGTTCCATAAAACGACACAGACCATGCGGCCTGATAGCGATTGATATTTCCTTACTGATCGATGCGGACGCCTTAACGACGTTAGTTATAGCCTGAGTAAATGTATTTATATAGTAAAAAATTAAACCTTAACAGCTGACTAAGCGGATGGATACATTAACCTTGTATTGTACAAACTTTCACTTAATCAGTTCACCAGAGCTTTTTACTTGAATGACAGTTGGAAAAAATCATATGTTTAGGTTTTGGGTTGCCAACACTTGTAAAGGGTGACCTGGTGGTCTAGGGGTAAGGTGTCAAACTTCTGTACTGGGTGTCCGGGGTTCAATCCTCGGTCCCGGTACAGATTTATCTGATTGCCAAACCCTTACTTCACCTCTGACAATACTTGTATTAATCACAACTTGTGAATGTGAGGAATGCCAGGCCTCCACCGTGGTTTGGATCCCACGTTAAACTGTAGGTCATCTCACAATCACCCTACCATTGCACATTAGCGTAAGTGCGTATAACCCGAACGGGTAGTAAGACGCGGTGCTAATAATAAATAACACTTGTAAAAGAACGCTGTTTTGTTATAGATAAGTTTTTAATTACGTGTTAAATATTACATTTAAAATAAAATAATCTTGTTTTTTCACACTATTTAATTAAACTTTAATCATTTATTTCTATCATCTCCGAAACAATATTCTAAACATAATTAAAAGTACTATTCTTAGTTTTGGAATGTTATCTATTATGGGGTAATATAGTGCATACATTATTAATTTTTAATTTATTTGGAAAAGAGAAAATACTGGTTTTTTACATATAAAATTTATTTTATTATTATTTTATTGTATTTTGAAATATTTAACCTAATAAAATATTTCTATCCAATGCATGGGTGAACCATTGGAAAGAACGTGTTTGTGTCACGTTCAATCGCACGGTTTAGATTCGTCGGTCACTATTTTGAAGCTATATTTGCTAGACCTTTTGTAAAAGTGCTGTCAATACATAATTTTTTAAGTGGAATAAAACTATAAATTAGCTTTGTGTCCGACCTCAAATAAATATAAATAATATTGTCCTAAACTTCTGTGGTTAACTATCACATTCATATATTACCATACGTTTTCATTACAGTTATCCAAAGTGACAGATGTCAGCTGTTGTTTCTGGTAACTTTTTGTGCTGTCATCCAAGTAAGCCTTAGTGGTGAATATACTTTAGGAATAAGCTGTTTAATACATTGGACCCTCATTGTACAATGTGGTTGTTGTCGGGGAGTATGGAGTTTTAATCCCAGCCAGGTATATAGAAACATACCCCTTTAATAATAATATATAGCACCGCGTCTTACTACCCGTTCGGGTTATACGCTTAAGTACTAATTACGCTAATGGTTAGGAATAAAAAACCACCCCCAGTTCACCCGACCGAGATTCGAACCTCGATCTCTCCGTCCTCGGTGGTCGAGCTCAACACGACTAGCACCCCTTTAATAATTTCCCCATACTCTCTATCTGTCGCTTATTCTGAAAGGCGGGCCCTTCTAGTCTCCACCTCTTAATTTGAGTCGTTGATGGCTTTTGTTGAGGGTGGAACCGAAAACAAATTAATTAATGTTATATAAATATATATACTATTATTTGTATTGTATATAGTAAAATTTATACCAAATTAATGAATTTATATGCATGCATTTTAGTTGCTCAACTATAAATTTTGTGCCCATTTAAAAAACACCTTTGTGTTAAAAATATTTTACTCAAAATTACCCTTGTTTTTGAACTCTGATGCTTACTTGATACATTTTATTTTCACCCTGTTATTAATTATAGCTTTATGATTTATAGCGGGCCTAATTTTAAACACATAATTAATTTAACTATGTCCTAAATATATTTTTTTAAAGTAACGGCGATACTATTATCCAAATGAAGATATGTATATAATAAACATATCTGGGAAGATCAATATTCAACCAAGTTGGGTCTAAGCCTATTTTTTTATTTAAAACATCTAAAAGACTTACAAAAACAAAGAAAACACTCTAAATTTTGTTATTAATCTTTCTCCTTTAAAATTCCTATGGTAAATCATGAAAATGAAATTTGTAAGATCTTTTTGTGTCATTAAAAAAATAAATGAAAACCTGGTAAAAGTTTTGTATATTATCTACAAAACTTTCCAAAGGTAATTTACCTTATTTGAAACTTCATAAACTTATTCGATTCTTTATTACGTTGGGGGTGTTTGTCAAGAGTAATTGGGTTAACTCGAGATTCCAGTCCGATGCTTCAAGGCACACTCAATCCACTTTGACACATCTCAGCTGGGTAGACGTCATTCGGGCACCGTACCGGTGTTTCCAGTAACAATTAGTGTTTTTTATAGGACTTTTTACGAGTATTTTGGTCACAGGTGTATTTTATAAAGTTTAATTGAGGTATTTAACGTTCCCCTTCTTATCCAATTCATTATATCAGAATATGACTTATAAACTAACTTAAAAAATAGAACAGACACAACATCCAGCCCCCCGACCTTGAAATTCATCACTGTGAAAGGTGACATTCACATTTCAGCAATGGTAAATTTTTCAGCCATGTTGGGTATAGAAGCTGGGACCCTTACGACCTAACGCTACCGACCGAGATAATGTGTATTGTATTGATTATAAACTTTGTAGCCTAGCCTGGTAAAGTAACAAAGTAGTTACTTTAAAACGTCTTTAATGTTTAGATATAATACCACTCACTTCGGTGGCCACATGGTCTAAGGCACTACTCTCGCAGTAGACTAGATTTCCTACTATGGGGAGATCAAGGTTCGAATCTCGGTCGGGTGCACTGAGTGTTGTTTTTACAAAATTGTTTTCTACTTTCCCTCCTCGAAAATGATGTTACACTTACTTTAAATATAACCTTACTAACCCCTAAAAACCATTTGATTTATTAGTACATAAGTGTATAATCTGAACGGGTAGTAAAACGCGGTGCTAAAAAATATTAAAAACTATATTACCGGATACAATTGTAATTTTTAATTTGTTTTTCAATTCATTGGTCTTAAAAATAATTCTGTAACAATTAATATAAACAAGCATAGGTTGTAATGTGGATAAGGCGTTATTAGTCTCGTTTGGTATGGTTTGACGGTGACTTGGAGATCGAAATTTGAGATCCGGCGAGGTGATCCGATGTGGAATATTTTTTTTTAACCCTTAATGATTGATTTTCCACTCTACTTCTACAATGATTCGGGTACATTTCTTATTGATTCCACCTTCTCCCTCACTAACACATCAGCCTATTTAAAACATATTATGCGCTTAGCCCGAATGGGTATTAATAAAAAATGCAATAAAAGACAAGTTTATGTGTATCTGTACAACTTTAACACACATGTGGTCATGTGGAGTTCGGTGAACTGAATTCCTGGTAACGGGAAAGTTGAGGTTAAAATCTCGGCCGGGCACAGTAGTTTTCCAATCCTCTCTTCCATCGAATGCAGCTACACTTCTTCCTAAACTGCTTCCCTACTCTCATTTAGATCGAGCCTCACTATAAAAGCAGATCTTACCCGAACTCCCTTACAACCGAGCCTGCCCATACACTATGAGCAGTAGTATAGTGTAGTTTTAGTGCTGGTGCAGTTTTAGTGCTAGTGTACTGTTACTGTTAGGGTCGCTAGTCTTAATGTAGTCTTAGTGCTAGTGCAGTTTTAGAATAAGCAGAGTTTTAGTATTAATTTTGCTTTAATTATAGTGTAGCTTACGTGCGGCTGTAGCTTACGTGCGGGTATGGCTTACGTGCGGGTGTGGCTTACGTGCGGGTGTGGCTTACGTGCGGGAGTAGCTTACGTGGGGTGTAGCTTACGTGCGGGTGCAGCTTACGTGCGGCTGTAGCTGGATAGTTTTGCTGTTTTTGTGAGTTGACATTTGTCAAGAGAAGTGCGTGGTCTTCTAGGCAAGCCATGACGTCAGAGATTAAGCGGAGCTTTAATGGCAAGTCACCCACATCAGTGGTTGCATAGTCTAAAGCGTCACTCACGCGTTAAACCGTATTGCCAGTGATGGAAAGATAGGTGATTGAACCCTGGTCATGTGTACGGATTTTTTTTACTAAATTGTTTCCCATATGGATGTAGTTCCTCCGAAGTTCTACCTTCCTCATCCTAATTCCATTATCTTAAATAATTGTTGCGTGCAGCCTGGACATTTGACGTGGTGAGTTATGGACGGACAGAAGGGTATCACTGTTAATGTGGGGATGTAGAGGACGAGAGAAAAGGCCGGTGTTTTGCGATTTTCTTTATAGCAAAGCATTTATTTTTTGTTCAAAATAAATCAAATATTGCATAGGTATATGAATTTAGTGTAATTATCAACACATATTAAGCTGAACAGCTATTGAATATTTGTCGTGAAGATCCTGGAATTTAGGGGAATATTTTAAAAAAGTTAATCATCAAAATTCCACAATTCCCATTACAGATATTCACTAAATTTTCACATCACTGTGTGTATAAAATTAAATTAAAGCAACTAATGAGTCAAATTTTTAAAATTAATTTTGTCAAAGTTTTTTTTTTTTTTTGCCATAAAACTACTAACATACTGGCCCTACCTTGTTTACCGTTCTTTTCAAAGTGATTCAATGATTTCAAATCATTGCAGTTCACGAGCTATAAGAGGTCAAACTTTCTATTTTATGCTTTTTGTCTGTAATTGTGAAGGTGGGGTGGAACGGGACGCGAGAAAAGGCCAGTGTTTTTGCAGTTTTTATGGCAATACTTTTTTGGCTAAAACAAGTAAAATATTGTTCCAGTACAAACGTAGTTTAATTTTCTTCACTTGGTGATATCAACAGTTGTTGAATATCAGTCATGAGCATAGCAGCATTAATGACCAACTTTTTAAATGAAGATAAAAAGTTGTCATTAAATTCCAGAACACCCTTTATAGATATTCAAGAAATGTTGAGGTCATCTTGTTAAAAAAAAATTAAATTACGTGTTTGTACTGGAGTAATATTTAATATATTTAGGCCAAAAAAAAAGGTTTTGCCATAAAAACTGCAAAACACTGGCATTTTCGGGCGTCTCCTTCCACCCCACCTTAAGGTAAGGTAGTTAATGTGTGTGGCTGGAATTCATTCATGTGAGGTGTAGGCCTACACAATTAAATATTGATGGTATTAATACTCTACACATTTCACCGTGTACACCTCATATGAATGTCTTGTTATAATCAATTCCAGCCCTATACATTAATTACTTTATCTTAACAGTGGCAAAACACATAAAATAGCAAGTTTTACCCCTCATAACTCATGAACTGTAAAGATTTAAAACAATTGGATCACTATTTATAGCTTAGTTAAAATTGTAGAGTAAAATTTGGACGGTCGAATGACCTTACAAATAAAAGAGCCACCTTCTCGCATAGCGCCCTATGACTCAATCTTCCACGCAGCTTTTCAAATCTCAGCCCGGCATCCACCCTTACCCCTGTCGATCAATCGTAACGCTAGCCCGCCAAACATGCGGTCATAAATAGCGAGTAACATAGTAGAGAGCTGACTGACCTCTTTGGGATGGTGCAAGATAAAGGGGGTGGAAGAGTTAGTGCGGGGTAGTGGCAGGACTAAAGGGTGAGGGGGCAGTACCGCATTGAGCGAGACAAAATTATTCAAAAGGTTCGCCAAACTGGTTGGAGTGGATACGAGTGTAGTCAGGATTGAACTCTCAATGGATAACATAAAGTGTCTGTAAAAATTAATCTCGCTCTCATGGTATGGGCCATATTTTTTTTTAACAAAGGGGTAGTAATTAATTCTTAGCTTAAAGGGAATGGCAATTTTTCTATCATCAAATAATATTGGAAAAAAAGGTTAAGACCCTGATAAATATCGAAGTATGTTTTACTATCAATGTAACAAAAAAAAATGTAGCTATGTTAAAATACAATTGCTTGGAGAAATTCTCAAAAGGGATTAGGTTACATAATGATGAGTTACTTAACCTGTGCTCATCACAAGATTATGGTGGGCAGGATATGCAATGCGAATGGGAGAATCTAGAACCCTGTTCAAGGTATTGACTAGCAAACCCAATGGGAAGAGACCATTGGGAATACCTAGACGTAGATTGGAGGATAACTTGAGAGTGGACCTGAAAGAGATGGGGTGTAATGAGGTGGACTGGATAGAACTAGCTCAAGATAGGGATAGGAGAACTGGATAGAACTAGCTCAAGATAGGGATAGGAGAACTGGATAGAACTAGCTCAAGATAGGGATAGGAGAACTGGATAGAACTAGCTCAAGATAGGGATATGATGTAATGAGGAGAACTGGATATAACTAGCTCAAGATAGAGATAGGGTGTAATGAGGTGGACTGGATAGAACTAGCTCAAGATAGAGATAGGGTGTAATGAGGTGGACTGAATAGAACTAGCTCAAGATAGAGATAGGGTGTAATGAGGTGGACTGAATAGAACTAGCTCAAGATAGGGATAGTAAGCGTATTTTTGTAATTGCGGCAATGATTTTTAGAGTTCTTAATGCCATAAAGTAAGTAAGAAAGAGAATTCCTAACCATTTGGGTAAAGGTTTTTGAGATGACAAATTTGTAATTGTTGAAATCTCTTCAGGTTTCTTGATTTATCTATTCCAAGAATTACAGCCTGTCAATCCTTTTTTATGAACGTGAATTTACTGTAGAAATAGACACACTTATAAAATGTAATTTTCATACATTTATTTTAAAGATATTTCACACGATATAAAGTTTATTAAAATATTACCTTTTTTAAAAAAAAATCGCGTGGGAAAAATATATTTTTTAGACTTTTAAATTCAGGTAAACACTGTGTACAAATTATAATATTAATACCTCTACAAGTGGGCACGCAGACAAGAGGGTAAGACTCATCTTACCTGAAATGTCAGTGACTCCAGTTTGGGCCAGTCGAGTGTAACAGGGTTCTACTAAAGGTTTTTTCCACTTTTCCTGTATGCAAGTAAGGGTACACTTTCTCTAAACTCATACTTACTCATACTTATATCATTAGTATAAGTATACAAACAGTCTTTACGTGTGGAAACGCGTAGAATATATATAAAAAAAGCTAAAAAAAATATAATTTTTTTTTAGGAATTACTCACCGATTCCTAAGCAAATATAATTTGAAAATTATCAATAAAAAAAACACAACCTTGTAATCGTTAGAACACTTACATATTTGTAGATCAATAGTTTCAACCAAAAGGTCAAGAGTTCGAACCCATATTTGGTCACACCTCCTAAGGAAATGAGACTTAAAGAAGCTTTCGGAATCAACTGAAATATATAAAAACAGCCAATTAGAAAGAAATAATCAATTAAATACAAATACAGTATTTACTTTCTAGAATATAAAAGACTTAATTATTAAATTTGAGCTAAAAACAAATAATATTACAACTAAAATGACATAAATTGGCTTAAATCATAGCTAAAAAAATACTATCTTAATCTAGTTAATATAAAATTTTGTCACGGTCAAGAATGATTAGGCGTCATGTTTTTAAGATATTCTATATTATATTTCTTGTTGGGAACTTTAAGGGGTATATTTAAGTGTCAGAAGTTTTGTAGTTATATATAATCCATTAATCTTAAGAGGGCTAAACCCATTAAAATAACAGACGTAAGTCACGTAACAAATGTTACTTCAACTCATAAAATAAGAATTATTGTATCGTTCAAGAGCTTACACGGCCAAAAGCTATAACATTGAAATCTATGGAAGAAATATTTAAAGGTCTATTACTATCGGAGCGAGCACTCTAAACGGTTGACTGGACGAATATAGCCTCAAAAAGAAAGAAAATTGAGAGGACAGGAAAGAAAGGGAAGTAGTAAGACATAATTATGGTATATCCTGGTGGGAGTTTGTAAGCGTAATCGCTTCTATTCTTCAATAAGCTCTCAACCCAATGAACTATAGAGATGGCAAAAGGAAAGGTGTAAAAACTTAAGAGAAGAAACGCTACTACGCGAAATTTGGGGTAGGACATAAAGGAACCCAAAAGATCGGTAAAAGGGAAGAAATATTTGGTAACTATTGAAAGAAGGTTTGTTTAGTAATAACTATACTTCTGAAAATGCATATGCTTGTTTTATTTCTAGATAGATCTATTTTTATTATATTAATTCCGCTAAATGACAAGAATCATTCGCGTTTAGATAAAAAAACATTAAAATAATAGGTGTTTATAAAATGAGGATTCCCAGTGGCTAAATGATTATACTATAATTATTCTATCAGCTAGGTGAAAAAATAGTATCATTTCTGCGGTAAAGACGTGTGAAGTGTCATTTTATCCAGTTTTTTTTTTGGTGTAGTTTACGATTACAGCGATCCGGAAATCGAAATTGGTAGCTTTCTCATCTTTTTTGCTAAAAAAACTTTGAAAAAATGCACTTTTTTTTGTTTTTATTGTTTCCCTTACTAAGCATAAATTTAAAAAAAAATCGTACAAAAGTTTTGTAGCTAAAAATTATCTACAAAAAAGGTTCAGTTCGTTTTTAAGATTGAACCTAGTACAAAAGCCCTAACGAGGGTCAAACCTGAATAACATCCTGCTATTCCGGGTCTTAAATGCATCACGCAAAGCTCACATGCTTAAAACCCACAGAACTGAATTGCCGAGAATAATAAATTGAATTTAATAACGATTATGTGTAATAATTACTGATATTCACGAAACATTGTACAGTTTCTATTGGTGAGACATTCTTCTTTAAGCTACTCCCGAGCCCAGGAAACAGAACCGATATAGTTTTTGATTTGTACAAAACTAACTCTATTAAAAGACTTCGACAGAGATCACCGGCAAAATAATACTATTCCTGCATTGTATGCAAATAACAAAGGAGGCTTCAAAGTAGAGTCTTGGCCACAGTTCCTTACAGCAAGTTCAAACAAGGATAACCTCATTAAGTTTCTAATTGGTTTGTGGTCTATCAAAGCAAACTGCAAAGTATAGCTATGTTCATTGATAATGAAGACAAGTGCTTGAAAGTAATGTCTGAATAAAATTATACTTCACACGTCTTTACAGCAGAAATGGTACTATTTACATAAAAATCTGGGTCTAGCTGATAAACTAAAATGTGAATTGTTAAAGATAGGGAAAGAATATAAACTAATTGGGTT
>CABFWB010001244.1:68680-81250 GCA_902151455.1 Timema bartmani
ATATATATATATATATATATATATATATATTAAAAGAAACTCAAAGTATAGCCTGAATGGGTAGTATGACGCGGTGCCAAAAAAAAACTCCACGGCGTAAGACCGCAAGCGAGCTATACCGACACTCTCTCTGGTCTAGTGGTTAGAATTCCTGACTACACATCCAGAGGGTCCTGTGTTCGACCACGAAGAGCTTCCAAAATCTATCAGTGAAGCAGTAGGGTCTGTAACGGAGTCGAACTCAGTCTCGTGAGGACAACTGATGAGATACTTGAATAAAGTAATACAAGTTCCGGTTTAGAAAACTTAGATTAACGGCTGGAGGGCTCGTTGTGGTGACTAAATTACACCCTCTATCCACAAATGTTGGCACTATTATCGCTAATGGCGGTGGCCACTTGGTCGATATATATATATATATGAAACTGAATAAATATATGTAAGGCAAACACGATATAAAAACATATAATAAAAAATTACGAAAAGATGGTGGGTGACCTGGCGGTCTAGGGGTAAAGGGTCAGACTTCTGCGCTGAGAGTCCGGGGTTCAATCCTTGGTCCCGGCACAGATTTATCTGATTGCCAAACCCTTCCTTCACCTCTGACAAGACGTGTATTAATCACAACTTGTGAATGTGTGGGAATGCCAGGCCTCCACCGTGGTTCGGATCCCACGTTAAACTGTAGGTCCTCCATTTCATCTCACAATCACCCTACCATTACACATTAGCGTAAGTTTGTAAAACCCGAACGTGTAGTAAGACGCGGTACTGATAATGATGATAATAATAATAATAATAATAATAATAATAATAAAAATACGAAAAGAATTGATTCATAATCTAGACACAAATATAAAATGTATATAGATATATTTATATAGGCCCTATATATTAATACAAAATGCGAGATAAAATAAATAGCCTACACATTTTTGTTCAACTAATAATGAATAGAAATTGATGAAAATAGTTAAACTACGAAGCAGATTTTTTTTTTCAGTACAAGGGCTTCACTCCTTAATATCCGTCCAACTGATCTGCATAGTGGAGTGCAAATAGGGATAATAGAATTTTAACTTAAGTGTATCCACATTCGTATGGAGTAAGAGTGAGAAAACCATTTTGGAAAAACAACCCTCAATACACTCTGAACTGGATTCGACACCCCACGCCTCTCCCTATCATCGACTGTTCAGTTTATTTCTATAATGACGCCTTAGACCATTATACCATCAAAGCTGTTGATAGAGGAAATCTAAACTTATATTAAAAGCAAAAAAAAGAAAAGAAAAGGAGATTAAAAAGTCGATGTAAAACATGAAATAGGACAAAATACAAAGCAAAGAGTAATAAACAAAATTAAAAATTGTAATATAGAAAACAACTCGTCGAAGAAATAAAGAAATGTAGGAAAAGCTAAAGTAAGGAAAAAAAACATATATATTGTGTGAAGGGGGACCTGAGGCTGGTTTTAGATGTGAGTTTGTCACGACAGCTCAGCTAACATCTGCTGAACACATCTCCTTGTCTTGGAACACTTCCTAAAAGATACGGAACCGACAGACAGACAGACAGACAAATATATTCAACTTTTTCACGGGAACCGTGAGTAGTTTGTTAGGAGATAAGGTGGTATGGTAGTTGGCTGCTGGCTTCTTCACTCGATAACAAAAAAACAAACAAAAAAACATATTATAAAGTTGTCTTCTTTCAGCAGGGGTGTCATGTAACTCAATAATATTATAACATTTTTGTCTACGTATTATTGTGACTTCTCTATTTATAATAGCAAATGTTTTTGGAATTTAAATTATTGTTGCTTTTTTAAACTAATAAAACATAAACAGGTCTTGAACTATTTAATACAGTTCACTCCATTTGCTAAAAAAATATATGACAATATTCTATTTAACACAGGAGTTAAAGTGTTTTTTGTGTGTGTGAGCCACGTCTTACCTATACCAGCTATCCACATATTTAAATTAATGAGGTAAAGGATGTATAATTTACACTAATAGAGTAGATATGAGTAAGGTATGGTTAAGAAGTGTAGTCCACTTCGGTGGTCGCATGTGCTAACGCGCTACTCTCGCAGTAGACTAGACTGACAATGACGGGGAGATCAAGCTTCAAATCTCGGTCGGGTGTACTGAGGGTGGTTTTTACCAAAATTGTTTTCCATTCTCCTTTCACGCAAATACAGGTACAATAACTATAAATTCAACCTTCCTCATTCCTTAGTACATATGCGTATAACGTGAACAAGTAATAAGGCGAGGTGCTAAAAAAAATAGTGTGTTTACATATTCTTGTATTTAATATCACTATTTTCTGCTTTATTTCCTAAATCCTTAGTGACCACTGTATATCAAACTGGCTTCCATTTTGTTGATAAAATATTCTAACAATAGTTTATGACAAAGAAGATTTACATTTTTTTCACTCTCAGCGAAGTAAAATATGTTTAAAAGCGTCAGAATAATTTGAGAACGCTAGGGCTTGCAGTGTAAGGGAATCGATAAATTGGAGTAGATCGACTAGAGGCTCGATAGGAATGGTGAGTATCGATCATTCAATCGATAGGACATATGTCTATGACCGAACATGCTCAGTTATTACGTTATAGTGAAAGAAAATACCCTACCATTACACATTAGCGTAAGTGCGTACAACCCGAAGGGTAGTAAGACGTGGTGCTAATAATAATAATAATAATAATAATAATAATAATAATAATAATAATAATAATAATAATAAATAATAATAATAATAAACATAAATTGAGCGCGTCAAATAAAAATATTATGATCACAAACGTGCTAGGGATGGATTAAATAGCAAAGCTATTATATTTAATACTGACGGTTGTAGCCGCAGCTAAATTTCACATTCTTTAAATTGAAAAATGACACCTTGATAGGAGAATAGATCCCGGGACCTTTTGGCTTAATACGTTAATGCTCTACGCTATCCAGGAATCGTACCGTACTAAGCTATAGATCCCGGGTTCAATTCCAGTGTCCAGGTGACATTTTTTTTTTTTTTCAATTTAAAGTAATATAAAGCGTGTTAATATTTGTTCTCTATTCTACTTTCAATTTGAAGTGATTGTACCCTTAGGTAGCTTTACGAGATATTTATCAGTAAAATTGTAAACGAGGACTGTTGTCACGAGACGTATATTCTCTCTCTCTCTCTTTCTTTGTGTGCTTCCCTCGCAGCAAGACAACCGACTGTAATATTTGTTCTCGTGAAGGGTAATTTAAAGAGGGAGGGGGGGTGGTCTTGAGAGGGGGTGGTTCGCAACCTGTCCTCCCCCACCCTCCCCCCTGCTACTAAGATAAGGGAAGCGGTGTTGATGAAGAGCGCCAGTAGCGAGTGATCGTGTCTAGCGCAGAACACGCAAACTTCTGAGGGGGTTGGTGGAGGGAGGGAGACAGAACAGGCAAGACAAGGGGTTGTGTGTGCAACCCTTAGAACACTCTTGACTTCCCGCCTTATATTTTAAAGAAAATTACCCCCCCACTAAACTACCACCGTCTTTATATACATTTTGAATAGCGAGATTTAAAATAAAAATAATAATAATTTACAGACTTGTAGAACTTTACTTGGCGTTTGTTTAAACAAGAATACCGGGATGACCCGGTTTGGTGACCGCATGGTCTAAGGCGCCACTCTTGCAATATACAAGACTGCCCCGATGACGGGGAGATCGAGGTTCTAATATAAGTTGGGTGTATTGTGGGTGGTTTTTGCAAAATGGGTTTTACCTTCTCCCTCCACGCAAATGCGGATACACTTGCCCTAAATATAGCCTTCTTAATCCTTAAAACCATTAGCGTAATTATTTCATATGCGTATAACCCGAACGGGTAGTAAGACGCGGTCCTAAGAAAAAATAAATAAGTAGCCTACTACAATATCCTAAAATGTTGATTCCCTATTTTTTTTGATCAATTGTTTAATTTAAATTATTATTTGATGCGGTACACGAAATTATGAAACGATCTTTACGCACAGTTAAAGCCAAAAGTAAAGCTATAAAGTCGTAACGAGTGAGAAATTCTTACTTGTCACTCGCCATAATAATGTGAATTGTTGCCAGATTTTAAATTAAAAACTTTTTAATAACCGACTCGTTTAAAACAATTTTATTCAATCCACATGTTGAATATTTTGAATTAAATTATTTAATTTAACAAAGTCGGGAACAAAATCAGTCAGGGACGTGTAGGGCTACAGTAAGACTGTGTGTGTGAAGTAAAATTATTATTATTATTATATAAATGTATATAATCTAAATAGCTACTAAATATTATCAGCATTGCTTTCTTTGTTAATTATTAATAGCTATCTCCATCATGTTTAGATATAGCCTATTGTGTGTTGTAAATGACATGTGAATGTGTGTGTGTGTGTGTGTGGAATGATTGTGTTTTTCTGTTTATTGTTTTTTCTCTCTCTCTCTCCTTTATTTAGTTTCTACTTTCCTCATTTATTTTATTTTAATATGTTCTAAATTTACAATTATGCATGTTGTCACTATTTTTTATACAGGTAATATAAATTAGTTTTTAGTACATATGTATTAAGTGTAGACTATTTAATAAAGGGTTTAGTGTAAGAAAAGGCGCTGGCCTTAACCTAGTCCAAATAAAGACATTATTATTATTATTATTATTATTATTATTATTATTATTATTAATATGTCTTAAACCTACTTTGAAGACTGTCCCTGAAAATCTAGAGTATCATAAATCAAGATTTATTAATAAGATCCTTTCCTATATTTATATTCACTATTCTCTTATACCTTAAAATAAATTAGAGGATATTTACCAATTTTAAAATTTAAAGTTGAATTTAATTTTTTTTAAACACTTACACATAATTTTATGACAAATCTAAAAAACCACATTACTTGAATGAATGTAGGTAGCGCTCATTTATGCAGACTCACTTTTATTTTTTGAGAAAAATATTTTAACATAATTATAACTATTCCTATTCTAATAATAAATTAATAAAAAATAACATAAATGTTTATTGGTGAAAAAAAAAAAAACCTCTTACAAAGCGTTTTATCTGAAATTCCGATTTTTCATTTTCAGATTTGTGGATAAAATACTAAGATTAGGATTCGATGACTATTGGGTCGAAATAATAATTTATATAAACCATAATAAAACAATAATAACACTAAAATAAAGAGAAAATGTTAAAATAATAATATTTTACAATTTATTTGAAACAAGTAGCCGAGGTACTTGCAAGATGGAATATTTTTATTTATCTAGGACTATTTTACTATCCGGGCTTTTAAAAACCCATCATTTTTGAACTTATGTTTCTCTAATAAAAGTAACCATTGTTTGTTTAATTTTATTTTTAGATCAAACGAAATCCATTATTTAAATGGTCTTAATGATAATAAAGTATCTCAAATGTTTAATTGCTTTTCAGATACTTTCCATTGTAAAGTTAAAAATAAGGACGGCCATCAATAAGTTATTCTGTTGGGGGAAGCTATTTCAAGACATGCAAAAGAAAACAACCCCATTATCCAAAGCACTGTTCGGACATAAATAACTTCAAATATAATTTACAGTGGACCTGTTTTATTTTTAGCAACGCGTCTTATTACCCGTCAGGGTTATACGCTTATTTACTAGCTACGCTAAGGATTCCAAGGATTAGGATGGCTATATGTAGAAGAGGTGTACCCACATTTGCGTGGAAAACTATTATGGAAAAACCACCCTCAATACACCCGACACAGATCCGAACCTCCCCATCATAGACAGTTTAGTCTACTGCGAGAGTAACGCCTTAGACCATGCAGCCAACGAAGCTGGTAGTGTTGGTTTAAAATTAAACGCATATCAGTTTATAAAGATGTGTTTATTTGTATTTAAAGTTTTGAAACAAAATTATTAACAATTTGAATTTGTGAAGAAATTTATACCACTAGCTCTTTGAACTTGGGTAAGGTAAGATACATTAAAAAAAAAATCAAAATTTTTGCGCTCTTTTATAATTTAACCACTCGATTAAGACCGACCAAATATTTACTGTTAAACTAGCCGCACTTTTTAACGATCTATGAAATGAAATAATTTTAGGCATTGGCATCCTTCTTATTTATTCCATTTCACTGACTTTAAGTATGAATTAATTGAAAAAGTAGTCAATTTAAGGCGGGATCAAAGGGGACGCGAGAAAAGGAAAGCGCTTTTGCAGTTTTTATGAAAAAACTTTTTTTCCAAAATAAATAAAATATTGCTCCATTACAAACATAGGAGTTTAATTTTCTTCAAACAACGAACTAAAAATTTCTTGAATATCTGTCGAGAGTGTCCTGGAATTTAATGGGAACATTTTCTCTTCATTTAAAAATGTTTCTTATCTAATACCTCTATGCTCGCGACAGATAACCGGGAACTGTTGATATCAACATGTGAAGAGAATTAAACTCTTTGTCTGGACTGGAGCAATATTTTTTATTGATTTTAGGCAAAAAAGTTTTGCCATAAAAACTGCAAAAACACCGGCCTTTTCTTACGTCCCCTTCCGTCTCAACTTTGCTAAAATTTCAATTGTAAATTATTGTAAAACTTTATCGTGAGAAAGGTATTTTATGTAAAAGGTATAATAATCTTTTATTGTTATTTTTTAGTCGCTCCATTTAATATTAATACTTATTATTTATCCTCTTCCTGTCTATGTGTTAACTAAACAATAAATGATTTTGTTCGACCAAACATCATCTATATATTGAGCTGAGGGTCCGAATATTGATTCCCGGTACGGCCGAAAAAGTATCACCTTGGTGAAATGGGTGCATACCTTTTCATAGTGATGAGTTTGTACACGGGAGACTGGGTGCTGTACACGGGAGATTGGGTGCTGTACACGGGAAACTGGGTGTTGTACACGGGATACTGGGTCCTGTACGCGGGATACTGGGTGCTGTACACGGGAGACTGGGTGCTGTACACGGGAGACTGGGTGCTGTACACGGGAGACTGGGTGCTGTACACGAGACACTGGGTGCTGTACACGGGACACTGGGTCCCGTACACGGGAAACTGGGTGCCGTACGCGGGAGACTGGGCGCTGTACACGGGAGACTGGGTGCTGTACGCGGGAGACTGGGTGCTGTACACGGGATACTGGGTGCCGTACATGGGATACTGGGTGCCGTACACGGGAAACTGGGTGCCGTACGCGGGAGACTGGGTGCTGTACACGGGAGACTGGGTGCTGTACGTGGGAGACTGGGTGCTGTATATATTCTAAAAGTTAATTAGGTTTGTAAATCCAAAAAATACTAAGTTTGCCCTTATAGTCCTTTATCAGTAATATTTTAAACCCAGCAATGATTCGCGTTTTTCTCCATGAACCAATAAAACTTTACTTGCCATTTTACACTTATTTAGGTTTGTTAGCTTTGTTAGGTTAAGTTAAACAAAGTATGATTCATAGTGAAATAGAGAAATAGTTAAACAACAGCCAGGGACAGTTTGTACACTGACGTGGGGTCGAACCCCTTTCACTTACCTTCACAACCACTCTTAAGGAGGCTGAATTCGTTTGCAGCCTTGTGCGAATATGACCAATTCAAAAAGTGCACGTTAAATACATTTTATAAATTCTAATTAAAAAAATAAAAATACTAATCTAAAACGTAGCCTGACTTTCTAAACTTGATCGTTTCAAGCGAGGGTCAAGTTTGGGATCACGTGATTCAGTGGCGTATCGAGTGAAGCAACTTCGTGTTTAGTCAGTTGGTGGGAAAGTTCTTTACTTGGGGGCGGTAGGGGTGGATGGGGGCAGTGAAAGAATCGTTACTAATGGATTGATTGTGTGCTAATATGGCTTCATACAGACATCCAATTTTTCGGGAAAAACTGATTTGTTTTAATTTTTATTTCCTTATACCCTCGCCCGCAGGGCTGAATTAAGGAAAGAGCCTTAGGCTCCTTTCACACCTTTTGATTTTCTGTCAGCCGATATCATCTGTCGGCAAACCGACAATTTAAGCCAAGATAACTATCCGATTTTAACTTCGATTCTTGCCGGACGGCAAGTATTTTAGTTAAAGCTAGTGCACTTAACTTCTCTCGTCCACCTCCTCTACGCCTAATACATTTTATCGTTCACCTCAAGCAAGTTCTTACTCTCAAAACCTAATAATCAAATCCCTTGATAAATTAAATTTTCTGGATAAATAAGACGGAATAATTTCTTTTAGATGTACACAAACTTCTCTCCACACATTTTTTGTCTTGTTCCTGTCCTTACAACTTTCTAAAGTTTTGTCCCACAACACAAGCCGTGATTCAAATCAGTAATTCAGTATCCACATCAATAGCACTAACTTTCATATGCAACTCGACCGCCAACTGCACAGCACGTGTGTTCGCTCGTGAGGGTGTCTGACGACTAAATACTGGCCTGTTTACACATGTCCATTTAAAACAATGAGCGACTGCCCTGTGGCGCGCGGCCGACATCGGGCAGCAGTCGAGGTTCAATCCGACTGCCTTGTGGCGCCCGGCCGACATCGGGCAGCAGTTGAGGTTCAATCCGACTGCCTTGTGGCGCCCGGTCGACAATCGGGCAGCAGTCGAGGTTTCAATCCAGCTGATACCCGTTCGCTGGCCGATAATTTCCCGGCTGATCGCAAAATCGGAACGTGTGAAAGGAGCCTTTGAAGCTAGAGCCTAGGCCAGGGCCTTGGCCAGCTGGAAGGAATCCAGATATTAGCTGAAGAAGTTATTTCTTTTGTGAATGCTAAATTAGAGTATAAGTACTCTAAATTATCTATTTACAAAAGTTAATATATTGTATAAATATTTTAATGAACATACCACAGCAAAAAGAAACACTGTACACTATTACATGTTAAACATCAAAAGTGAAACTGCCCATTTCACGAATTGGGCAAAAATCGCATTAACTCTTGCCCATTTCATGAACTGGAACTAATCTTAATATCTACTACAAACTTAACTGAAATTAGTTTCAAGATATTATATTTAACTAACCCGACCTAACTTGACCTAACCTTCTATTATAGAACGATTCAAAGTTAAATTAACTTTAAATACCATACATGTTCTTCGCTTGTTCATTGTCACGAACTGGGCAAACATGCTTCTTGTTCATTGTCACGTACTGGGCAAATACTCTTCTAGTTCTGGAGCTTCGCTGTTCATGAAATAGTCCATTTCATAACTGGGAAGCACAAGCACTGTACAACTCATGAACTGGACTATTTTTCGTTGCCCAGTTAGTGAAACGTTCAGGAGGAGAGGGCATTTCACGGAATGGGCAGAAATTTATCCGATTCATGAAATGGGCAAATTCACGAATGGGGTGTTACATATACATAAAAATTATATATATAAAATATATATTTTTATATAATATATATATTTAATATTATATATATTTTTTTGTATGTGTGTATATTTTGTATGTGTGTATATTTTGTATATATCTGTATATTTTGTATATGTGTATATTTTGTATATATCTGTATATTTTATGCATATGTATATATTGTATATATATATATATATTGTATATATATATAACTGGGGACCTTACAGTACCTGTGGTCCAGAGCCCAACAAAATCTTAATCTATCCCTTCTCATCCGCCTCGGTGGACAGATGGTCTTTATATCAGGCTCATCTAGCCTTTTTATTTGTGTGAATAAGATAGGGTTAAGAGTACGGGCTGGATGTATTGAGTTGTTTTAATACATGTTTTATTATTCTACACCCAAATGCAGCTACACCTTCGGTCATATATTACTATTGTGAATAGACGGATAGCTTGTAGGGGTGTTAAGACGCAAAGGACATTATAATTTAAAGGTGAATAATCTAATGAAAAATATATCTTAATTAATAATATGTGATAGATAACTTTCACCGTAGATCAAAACGTGTCCAAATATATGAACAATAAAACCAATAAAATTAATTATCAAGGTTTACAAAGAAGTAATTTTTTTTACAGCTCGAAATAAAGTAGGATTCTTATACCTAACAGTCTATCTATGGACAATTTAATTTATTTATGTTGTATACGTAGGCTTGAAGCCAGTGAAAAACAGTGTCTATAATTTTATTTGTTCACGTGGAGTTCTTTGGTCTGACAAAAAAAAAGGTCACGAAATAGCTTATATTGATGCATTTATATTTTAACCAAATACTTTGTTCGTCTGTTACATTTGAGACTTTCAACAAGAGTTCCCGTTTTATTTCACATAGAATTTGTTAATAACCTCTGCGAAAGGAAAGTTAGTACTACATATATGCCTTGTTTCACTGGTGTAGAAACAGGTTTTGAAAGACTTGATAAAGTGCAGCATAACATGAAATGCCAAGGTAAGTCCAGGATGAAAAATTAACCCCAAGGAAACGTTTCATAAGTAAACTGAGTTTTGAATGAGCTATTTAAATATTTATTAAGGTAGATTTTCATGAAAATAAGTTAGTTTTATATATTACGTTATAATTTTAGCCACTGTGGTGTATTTATTTTATTGTAATGATATTTTGATGTTGTACCGGTATACGTGAAAAAAAAACTCTTTAAAATTTTTTGGTTATTAAAAGTTATTTTAACGCACCTATACCAAAACCTTTAAAAATACACTTAATTATATTATTTGTGGTCTATAGATAAAAAAATATGTTTTTAATTTACTTGTCGTACCGCATCTTACTACCCGTTCGGTTTACACTCTAAAATTATATTTAAAAACCTGTTAATGCAAATGTCCTTTTGCTTGGTTTTATCTAATTTTATTGTTTCGTATCCTCCAACAGATACGTGAGATATCTAACATAAAGGAACAAGATAAGATAGTAAAAGAGCACACCTCAACTCATGGATATCACCTACATATCAATTTTAGTATAAGAAGAGCCTTTTATCAAATTAAATATTTTTCATGGTCAAAATTGATAACATTTTACTAAATTATTAGTGTTATTTTATCGGTGTTGAAACTATCCATCAAAAGGGAGAGCCGAATATCCTATGACTTGACGTATGAATACGTGAAAGTAGAACTAATAGCTATTTTAGCTGTAAGAGAAAACTAATTTTATGAAAAATTGTACTGTAGCTTAAGTAGATGCTTTAGTATCAACCTCGGTGGCCACGCGGTCTAAGTTGCAACTCTCGCTGTAGACTAGATTGCCGTTGATTGGGAGATTGAGGCTCTAATCTTGGTCGGGTGTACTGAGGATGGTTTCTCAAATATTTCCCCACTCTCTCTCCACGCAAGTGCTTGTACACTTCCTCTAAATATAACCTTCATAATCCTTAAAACCATTAGCGTAATTAGTACATAAGATTAAAATGATACAGTGTCTAGATATAAAATTTAATCAAAACGGTTACAACGAATTTTGAGAAAACCGATTGGTTTTCTTTTTTGCCCTTCAGTAAACTACCCTTAATTTTAGAGTTGGATATCTAATTTCTAAAACTCCTCGGGGGGACCTTATGAAATCTACAGATACCAAGTTTCATCCCAATCGGTAAAACAGTTTCGGTTCTATCCCGATTTACAGACAGACAGCATTGTGAAAACAACATTTTTGGTGTCAAGGGGTCATGAAGCGTCGACTTTTATCAAAATATCAAGTTAGAAGATTTTTTTTTTGACGGTCACAATAATTTCTCTTAGAGGTGTCTAGAGAAAGTACAAAAAAAGAGTAAAACAATGTGGTGAAGATAGCGGCCGTGTACTTCTTGGCTCGAGTTGGCGATAGGTGCGTGCAAGGGTGCCAAGACCACCTTGATCCAGTGCTTGGGAGGTTCACTCCTTGAAGTTATAACTTAACCGCGGCAGTTAACGTAAATCAACCAGACGCTACAATGTTCAAGGGTGGCCTCCACTGCACTGAAGCGTGGATTAACATCATTCTATAATCAAGACCCGAACTTAACCGCGATCTTTATAACTTACACCGTGTAAAGGAGGGAGAGAGAATGATAGGAGGGGAGGAACTCCAAACCTTGGAACAGGATCGTATACAGGGTGAGTCATGCTAAATATCAAGCGGGGAGATCGCTGCATGCTTCCGACTTCCCGAACGACCACAATAAAGATAGTGGGCGCCACAGCCACTCGACATGTCACACAAAGGGAAAACGTCCAAAGATAAGGGGTTTTTATTCGGGTTTGCATCGGTCACGTTCATCCTGACGTTTGGGGGGAGATTTATAATATTGCGTGGCAGAGGCACGCCGAGTTTCTCCCAGCCTAGGTACTCTCCTTTTTTCTGCCCCAAATAAAATGGTGTGTGGTCCTCTAATATTTAGTCGAATACTTAGGTATGAGATCGACACTGTGTTTTTGTTATTAGTATGTTTAAGATTATCCATCCTAGAAACAAGATTAGGAATGAAGTTATCTGGGAAAGAGTAGGGTTACAAGGAGTACATGAGATAGTAGAGGAAGCAATACTGAGATGGTATGGACATGTAATGAGGATGTTGGAGTACATGAGATAGTAGAGGAAGCAAGACTGA
>CABFWB010001244.1:83881-99029 GCA_902151455.1 Timema bartmani
GGGGGCGATTTGGGGGCGATGAGTATTCAAAGGGGGAAAAATTAAAATAGTACTGTACAGTAGAAGTTACTGTCAACTTAATTTTTTCCAGATTCCAATTTTAAAATGAAAACATGTACTCCTGTTTTTTAAATGTACGTCAATGATCTTAGTTAATTATTTCACTTCTTTGTTCTTAAAAAAAACTGTAAAAAATGTACATTTTAATTTTTTTTCTATTTTATTTAAGAGTGACCGGATAAAACTGCTTTGGTTGTTTTTATATACGGTAGTAAAATTGTTTAAAATAATAAAACTGCTTTATTATTTACACTTTACTTCAAATTAAAATTAGGTATACAATGAAAATGAAAAGGGGGCGATAGGTATTAGTCAACCTCCAGAAAGGGGAGATGGGCCACAAAAGGCTGGGAACCACTGTTATAGACGAATGTGTGAAAAAAAGAAACATAAAAAGTTTTAAGAATAAAAAATCATGTATGATTCGATACATGGATGTTGTTGAAGAGAAGGGAGTATGCAAGGATAGGGAAGTGTGAAGAAAGTTAGTGAGGATGTATGGATGTTGTTGAAGTGAAGGAAGTATGCAAGGATAGGGAAGTGTGGAGAAAGTTAGTGAGGATGGATTAAGTACGGAGTTGTTTTTTGAGCTATAGCACAGTTTATTGCCTACCACGTAAGGGAAAACCGTGATTAGGTATGTATGTGTGTATGTATATTTATAAATGTACATAACGGTGTGCTTGTATATGTGTGTATGTGTATATGTTTGTTTGTGTGTTTATATATTTATTTTAATATGAAGGAAGCATTTTTATAGGTAATCTACTCTTATTTGCTTTGAAGGAGAGTGGGAAACCATTTAGGAAAATCAAACCTTAGTACACTCATGGGATTCGAACCCCAATCTACCCATCATCGGTTTGGATATTAAAAACATTTGCTTAACAATTTCACATCAGAAATTTGTATTCATATTATTTTACTTCTCTTCTTTTGAACTTGCGTATAAAGTTACCAGTCTCAAATTTGAGTAGAATATCGATAGTTTGAGGTTCCGTTTGATTCGGTGCAGGTCCTTGTTAATAAGATGAAGGATGCGTGGCAACGCCGCAAAACAAACATTTACAAGTAAAAAAAATACACTTGTAAGAGTAATTTTCAAACTCTACAAATTCTAATAAAATGTACATTTCATTTACCCTGAAAGTTTTAAAGTTCTTCTTTACGTGTTCCACTATGGTGCAGCTTATAAGATAAGGCCGTATTGTAATCAGAATGATACCTGACGCGATAAACGTAGTGTACACTTCTTTTACCCTAAAAGGTAGAGAAAGCTTACCTTAAATGTCTCCACTATGGTATGGTTTTCCACTCCCCTTCAATGCAAATGTGGGTACACTTATTCTAAATATATAATTCATAGTCCCTAAAAACCATTAGCGTAGTTAATACATAGGCGTATAATCCAAACGGGTAGTAATAAAACGCGGCGCTAAAAATAACACTTTAGTGCAAAGAAGGTTACTAAATCTATTTTAATTCTGCGTCCTTCACAGACTTTGCCTGGTGAAGAATGACCTTGAGCATGGGATGCTCCCTGGAAAGCTCAATGGTTGAACATATGCGCGTTCAGCCAAAGGTCACTGGTTCTACTCCTGTGTCCAGGTGTCATTTTTATAATGTATTCGATTATAATCGAGATACGGCTCATGTCCGTAGCTGTATTCATTCATACCTTAAATTTCGCCTTTAATATATACTTAATCGCTTAGCATTGCTTTCGTTCATACTAAAAGAAATACAACTTGAGAGATGCGGTTCTGAAAAAAAAAACTTACTACCCATTCATGTTACATGCTTATGTACTATACCTCAGTTTTAGCTTCTGTGGTGCTGACTGACAGCTCACAGCTGACTTCTGACAGTCAACAGTTAGGTATATACCTAAATTTTGACTGTCAGAAGTGACAACTGCTAAAGACATGTTTTTTGCAGATCATATGGTTCAGCGTAGGGATACATAATTTGGTCTGGTAGCTTTTCAAAGCCGTCAGCTGTGAGCTGTGAACTGTCAGTCAGCACCACAGAAGCTAAAACTGAGGTATAAATACACTAATGTGTTAGGGATTAGGAAGAGTTTAATTTAGAGGAATCGCGCCCGCATTTGCTTGGGGGGAGAGTGGGGAAACAGTTTAGGAAAAAATCACCCACAGTGCACCCGACCGAGATTCAAACCCCTGATCTTTCCGTCTTAGGCAATTAAGTTTAACGCGAGAGTAGCGCGTTAGACCATGCGGCCAACGAAGGGGGTTACAACTAAAGTTAATGTAGTCACATTTGTTGTTGTTACATATAGAAAGATCCTTCCAGTCGGACTACATTTGAGGGAGTAGTTTCATTAACAACATTTCATAACAGTGATAAATGTTGTTCGGTCCACTTGAAACTTACTGTCTAAAAATAATTAGGTAATGCTTGGGACTGCAATTTATAGAGAGTAAGGAAACGTGTGTGGGTGTGAGAGAGAGAGAATGTAGAGGTCGGGGTGAGGAGGAGGGGTGTTTGAAAAGTTTGTTTACATAGTTGTTCATTTGTTATATTTTATGGGCAGAAGAAGAGCTGTCTGTGGCTTAAGCTTTTTATTTCTGTATTTTATTTTTTGCACTCTATTTCTTTTTTCCTTTGTGTCGATGTTCTGGCTTTTTGTAAATTATATTACCTGAGCTTTAAGTAAATAAAACCATCAAATTGTGTGGAGTTGTGGTAAACTACATTATTAGAGAAAAGGTATTTCCATATAGCTGAGATTCAATCTGCTTCCTCTTGAGTATGAGTAAGTATTGGTAATGATCTAAACAGCGTTTCTAAAAGTATGATCCTCAAATTCGAGACCCTTTCAGGGGTTACTCGAGACTTTAGAATCTTTGTGGGGCTGAATTTTCGAAAATACACTTATAAAAACAAAATATTGGAACAAACATATCTTTTTAGCACCGTATCTTATTACCCGTTTAGGTTATACGCCTATGTACTAATTACGCTACTGTGTTAGGGATTAGGAAGGCTGAATTTAGAGAAAGTGTACCCAGATTTGCGTGGAGGAAGAAGGTAAACTATTTAGGAAAAACACCACCTTTGGTACACTTTTTAGTCTGTTGTACATACATATGTATATTTATAATTATATATAATAATATACACACATATATATGCTATATGTATAATAATACAGGGTGGGGCTGAAATAATTAGACGATTAGTAACGTGAAAATTAATACTTTAATTGAAAAGTAAATCTTCACCAGCTAAATAAAAGCAAACTACATATTACAATTATTTTACACTTTCTGAAGATAATGTTACTGAGGTGAGCTCCCCCGGACGTCAGACAAACCTCAGCAGGTTGTCCTTCACTTTCCTCAACATGGATCGTCTGATTGTTTCCACCCCACCCTGTATAATTACACATTTACAAATACATATGTATATACAATAATCTGAATAGTATGGCATGTCATACATAAAAACATTTTAAACTAAAGACTCTACAGCTTCAAAGAACTTTTACTATACTTGATGCTTCTGAGAGAGTGAAAAGAAAGTGGTATCTCTTTACGATACTCGTAATTTTAGATCACCTCACTTAAATGAAATAAAATAATCAGCCCCACAATCCTAATATAAGGTCACGTTTCCATGTACCAAAGCTTGTACTTCAAAATGCATATCCACCCCCCACCCCACCTTAATTTGCTTCGGTATGCATTTATGTGAAACTGAGGGGTTGGGGGGAGGGTCTGTCATTTAGGGGGGAGGGCGCGTTAATACTGCACCCTGAGATATATCACAGCTAATGTTGTGTCGGACACCGCCCTAAATGGAACCCTCGCCCCCCTGTCTACAATCAGAGGGTGCAATCTGTCTAGGGGGGGGGTGACGGTTAGTTACATAGTTAGCTATTGACAAGTAGCCCCCCCCCCACGCCTCCTCCCTCTGGCTGCCTGGACCAGTTACTGATTTATATTCTAGATTTTCTTTTGACACCGATTAATTCATATCGGGATATTTCAAATTTAATTGTGTTCTGGTGCCTCTATGTATTTCAGCCATTGCCATTTACATATTTTAATTTATATTATTTCTTTTAGAGAGATTTATAAGTAGAGAATTTCTGAACCACAGGTGTAATGTTTGATACAATTTTATGGTCGTATTAAAAATAAACATTTTATCGAGCAGGTCTCCACAAATGTGCTCCAAAGATATTTATAATGCTGGTGTATTTAAAAAAAAATAACAAATTAAATCAAGCTTCACTGCAATTTGTAGTTCGGGACGATATTTAATTTTCAATATTTAATTTGATAGATTAAAAAAACTCGCGATTTTTGTATTTTTTAGAGCAAAACATTTTTTGATCAAAATAATATATATATTTTTTCTTCGCATGGTGATATCAACAGATGTAGAATATCTGTGAAGGGTGTCCTGATATTTAATGACAACTTTTTCTCTTAATTTAAAAAGTTTCTCATCTATCGCCACCATGCTCATGACAGATATTCAACAACTGTTGATATCACCGTGTGAAGAAAATTAATCTCGCCTCCTATAGATTCCCACTTTAATGTGCACTTTCTGAACCGACTGATTATATCAGCACATGACTTACAAGCTAACTTAAACCTAGAACAGACACAACACTCGACCCCCCTTCCACCCCCCCACCCCCCAAGTCGTAAATTAATCATTGTGGAAGGTAAAATCCAAATTTCAACAATAATAAATAATATTTCAACCATTCTAGGAATCGAGCCCGGAGCCTTTAGCTAAGTAAACAGAAATGATACCATCTAAAGTAAGTTTTCGGATCTATTTTATAATAACAATTACACTATTAAAGAAATAATTACTAGGATGTTGAACTAGCATGTGCAAAAGAAATGAAGTGGCGAAGAATTACATCAGAGAGCATATACAATTATAACTCGTTTAAAAAGTTACTTTAGTGCATTTTGGTTTTTAAAAGAACACGTTCCAAATATCCCAAACGATTCTCCAACGTTCTCGCCGCCGCAACATTAGCAGTTGACACGATTTATGGGGCTGTTTCGCCCCGCCGAAATAACCCGGCCTTTCGTGACGACCACACCAAGTGTGTGTGTAGTTCTTGTTTCCGACGCTAGGCGTTTTTTCACGAAGTGTTCGAGCTGTTACGCTATATTTATAGAGGAATGGTATACAAACAGTAGCAATAAACCGCTGTATATTATAAACGTAAATAATAACAGCCTAAAATAGAAATTTTCTAAAGCAATGGCCACTGAAGAGGGATAACTTTTTTTATGTACTATTTAATTTTAAAGGGAATAGATTTCTAGTTAAAAAAAAAAATTAACAGAAAAGTTTAATAAATAAAAAAAAAGTAATGTAAATATACTACACCATTCTTAGGCTGTATCTCCTGGTAATTACTAAAAGACTTGTGTACCTTGATAGTAATATTTTTTAAAGTGATATTTGTCATATAAAAGAATAAAAGGATTAAATTTCCCTCAGTTGCCTCGAAAATTTCCCGCCACGTTTGGTTCTCTTGGTCATTTTACCTATTTTCCCTAGAGCTGCTCGCGTACCATGGTTTGAGAACCATTGTGTTACACTAAACCTTTTATTAAAATTTTGTTTACAAAAAAAAAAATATGGTTCACCCTAAATTTATAAAGTAAAATTTTTAAATGCAAACGAAATATGTTCAATTCTTTAAATTTATAAAATGTCACCTGGACATGGGGAATCGAGCTTGAGACCTTTGGTTGAGTATATTGCTCCTTTCACTTAGCTATACAGGAGTCGTCCCTTGCTCAGGGCCATTCTTCTCATATTTGGGTAGTATGTAATCCATTAAAATATAATAACGTTTAAAACGCTATCTCAGTTGTTTTCCTCTTTAAGGAGCCTAAATTTGATTTCTAGCATTAATTTATTTAAAATCTATATGTCCTTTAGCACAAAAAAAAAGTATTATCTTTCTTAAGTCCAAGAATAAGCCAGCAACTTTGTGTAACTACAAATGCACGTTTATTTCTTGGCGAAATATCGCCTGGATTTATAAAGAAGGAACGCTTAGAGGAAGTAAACGATACAAGTATAAGTGGATAGAGGATATAAAACAGTTGAGAAGATTACATGATACTATATATAGTTATATCCCAGACCACAAAGCCGGAATTTGAACCCAAAAATCTCAACCGAACATAGTGGGGTGTTTTTTCCACATTAAGGTTTACAATGGGGCTCTTCAATCCTCTTTACAGCGAGTGTTGGTGAATTTCCTTCAACCTACCCTCTTTCATTTTTTATCTTTATGTGTTTTAAATAACTATTATGCTTTGCGCAGTTAAATAACACATGAACCCTACACCTAAACTACCGAGATTTGAACAAGAGCCGCTCATATAACTTATATAGGGTCGAGATTCCCCATATCCGTGGACCTACTTGTCAGGATGGCCTAGTGAGAAGGGTAGGCAGCAGCAAATAACGGTGGGGTTCATTTTAATCTTATTCATTGAGATATATTAGTTACTATAAGAGTGTCTAGATCCATGTGATCTAGGTTTTTAGAACAAGTTGGAAGAGCTTATAAAGAAGGTCCTCGTGTTGTCAGTGTTCTTACTCGGAAGTTTTGATCCCTGACCTATCTTAGTTGTTATAACTTTGACTTGTGTAGAACACACGGATGCTCGACTATGCGCGGCTGTTAAATAACTCCGAATTTCAAGATTATTTGCAGTCTTCCTCCTCCGTGATGAACAAGGACTCAAGCTATAGGATATTCTCCTCACAAGTTACTGTAACTCGGCAGCTGAATATGTAAATCACTTTTTAAGTAAGTCCCTTAAAACAAGTGGCAACCCTCCCGGCACCCTTTTAAAAAAACTCACTGTTATACCACCAAAAGAGGGGTATTTTTTCCTTAGTCAATATTTACGTAAATACACTGGGTTGTGCTAGTTGGCAAAACAATCTCTGTTTTAAAAACATGACTTGATGCACGAGCACAACTGCTGATGTGAAACCATTTTGACACGAACGATTGCTTAGGCCTACATCATACGTGTACGCTTTTAATTACTAAAGTCTGCAGTCCATGACAAAAGGGATTCAGCTTGTGAATCATAATTATGATTCACAATTCTAGGCTACAGCATATAATTAATCAATGATAGCCTAACCTAGGTAAGAGACGAATGATTCATTATTTAACTTGAGGCGAAAGATAAATAAATATATATACTCTACTTTTATAAGGCGTAATGCACGTAAAATAGTGCCAGTGGGGAGCTGAAGGTCCGTTAGTATAAAACACAAGAACCGTGGGTTTTTCCTAGGACATGGGAGATCGTTACTAATTTTGTTTGAGTTTAGTTTGCTGCAGTAAATTTGCTAAAAATTGTCCAAGTATTGACGATTACTAATAATTTAAAATGTTTTATTGAAAGCTAATTTCAGATGTTTGACGAGTATACAAATTACGTAGTTGAATTAACCAACCCAATAACATAAGACATGATATCATAATGTACTGTACTACTAGCAGAATAATCATAATTTCAGTCAACATTAGGAGTAACCTTGCATGCGTGATGACACATGTCACTTTGGTAAGGTTTGAATTTAGCTAATTGATTCATTCGGCTCGGTGAACAAGATGAATTCATTTATTGGCCTACATTTTATCTCTCTCCCACATAGAGGCGGCATATCAATAAAAATACTGATTGTAAAGCAGTAAAGTTTTCATTTTATATTAATATTTTTTGGATGTTTGGCTGCTTCATTTCAAGCTTTGATAGGTCGTAATTTTTTTTTTTTTGAAAAGTTTTACTCGAAATGGTGGTTATGTGGTCTGAGGTAATAGATTCGCACTGTACAAGATAACTTTTGACGGTAAAGTTGGTGTCTGAACTATTTTGGACCTCTTTGAATTTCCTGTTTCTATTTCAACATTGTTTATCTTAATATTTAAAAAAAAATGTTTGGACATTCGTAGTTAGAAGTTTAGGCGATTTATTTGCAGAACACGTGCCATTTACTAAAATGAAAGCAGTAAAATCTAAGCCTAAGAAATGAATATGTATTTAAAGGGCTGAAAGTATTTCTTATACCAAAACGGGTAGAACTTTTTATTTAACAAAAATACTATAGTTTAAGATTATGGTTATAGAATTCAAGGCGTGATATATTTAAAGTTTACAAAAATAGATTATATGAGTTTGCCTAAATTATTTGCTTACTTTTAAAACTTTAAACACGTAGAAATGTCACTATTCTTAAATTTAGTTTCTCTTGGCGTAATAATTTTGTCATAATATAACTGTAAATAATATATAGTAGAGAGGTTAAATGTAAAGCTTGTTCGGTTGAACTCTTTATATCAGTTTAATCTATGCTTAAACCGCACGCATAGACACATACATGCTCATCACATGTACAAGTTATCTGGAATATTTAAAAGGTAAACTCATTCAACACAATTTAAATGTTATTATGTGACGTTCATAGAGCTGAGTTAAAATTAAATACCATGGAAATCAAACATTCTAAATAACACAACAAAATTTTCAACAAAGCATATTTTTTTTTATCAAGCTCGTATTATTATTTAGACATATTTCAGCTAAAACATTTTATAAATATGAGATTTCCTCCCTAAATTGACAAATATACAATGGTCGTTTTAATTTCCATATATGCCTCTTTTTACTTGATACACGGATCATTAAATTATATAATTATTTATTTGATAAAGAAAAAATTGTACTGGTAAATCATAATATTGCTTTAGAATACAAAGGTTTTATATACATTTCTACTTTTGTTTTAGCCTCAATACAAAAAATACTCTTTACAGAATTGGTAATTAAGATATTATGTTTTAACAACTGTTGTTTTGACTACAAAACCAATTATATCGTTTTCCATTATTACGATTAAGTTCCAGTGTACTTTGGCAACTAACTAATCGGTATAAACTAATAAAAAAATAGTTCAATAAAAATGTATCTATTTTGTCAAATCGACCGTTATGTAAATTTAAAGAGAGCTTTGGAAATCAAGTTGAGCAGAAAGCTATCACAGTGGCACAAGGTTGGAGATAGATCTTTGGCCTTTATGATGGAGCCAATTACAATAGTGCACAAGATTATGTTGAATAATATATAGGGAATTTAATTAATTTATTAAAAAGTTCCAGAAGCAAATTTACTGTCTATTTGTGTTGGTGTAAGATTTAAAATTAACATTCAAGCTAAAATTTTAGTCCCAAATTAATATATTAGGGCTGGGATGAAGATGGACGTGAAAAAAGGCCATTATTTTTGCAGTTTTTATGGCAAAACATTTTTAAATCAAAAATAAATATGATATCGCTCGCTCCGGTACAATCATAGTTTAATTTTCTTCGCCTGGTGATATCAACAGTTGTTGAATATCTGTCATGAGCTTAGCGGCATTAAAAGAGAAACTTTTTAAAAACAGAGAAGAAGTTGTCATAGAATTCCAGGACACCCTTTTACAGATATTCAAGAAATTTCGAAGTCACCATGTGAGTAAAATGAAATTCTATGTTCGTACCAAAGTAATATTTTATTTATTTTGCACAAAAAAAGTTTTGCCATAAAAACTACAAAAACACATACCTTTTCATGCGTCTCATTCCATCCCGCCTTAATTTTGTCCATTACTCCTTACAATTGATGTGAACCGTCTAACCAAATAAATTAAGTTTCTATAACATATGTTGGTAGATATTAAATAGAAGTCCGAAGAAAATGATGAATTCTTCATTTGAAACAATCCTTTATACCTTTTGACTCCTCCGATTCTGATGGCTGGAACATTACAAAACACACACTGGCCGCTGATGATAAATGACTGGTAATAAATGAACAATAAATATTTATAACATCGACAGTCGGCATTTTGTATAGTATCAGTGCTATACAAACGAACGTGGAGCAAAACAAAACATTTCCAAAGGCATGTGCATGATGAGAGAGAATTGTTGACGGTGGTATGATGGTATGGTGTGGTCGGGGATGATTATACTAAAACATTGTTGATGTTTTAATGAATGTGAGTTGAGAGTATAGAACATATAGAAACCGACCTCGTCTCTAGCTAGCTACCCCCCCTTATCAACCATCCCATCCACACCACTACTTCTCCTTTCATATTCCACCCCTCTTGTTTTGATTAATTATTTTGTCGAATGTCTCGTTTTCGTGTATAGAGAATAGATGGCTGACAGTGGGGGAAAAAAAAACACAAAAAAAAAACCCCCACACAAAACAATTGAATTTGGATTCGACTGAAAGATTTATGTGTAATATTAACGCCATCGTATAATGAGGGTACTTTTGTTTTGTTATTATAATCCTTTACAATAATATTAGTATTGAATTTGAGGCTAGATTCTGTCAATGTGGGTATATATTCATTGATGAATAGGAAACTTTAGTCGTAGTTTAAGAGTGTTGTGTTTTACTAAACTCGACATTATTTTGACAAGTGGGGCTTGGCTCTGTACCAAAAAGTTTTGACTGACGTGATCAGCTTTGACCCGTTAAGTTGGTATTATGATCTAAATTGAATTTAACGAAATTTAACGATGCATTTCTCATCCTTTATTTTAATGAAGAATATATTTTGATTTTAAAATATGTATCTATGTATTATCAATTTATGAACTTCATGTCTCTTAAAAGTTTTAAACATTTTTATAGTCATAACTCAAGGCTTTGTCTTGGAAATAAGCATTATTAATCTTTTTTAAGTTAAAATTTACAGTTAACTAATATTTTTGGGTTAATGTATAGACACGCTTTTTCATACATGTCAAACAAAATATTTACTCCAAATATAATTGGACCATTATGTTACTGTTCCACGAATATAGGAATTATTAAATCTAAACAAACGAAAACGCACGACACCTATTTAGTTTCAAGATTTAGATCGTTTTCAAATAACGGTAAAAAAAAGTTAGTTGCTTGTAAAAGGTATTACCAATCTAATAATTTGTACAATATCAATATACTAGATAAGACGTGGTAATAAACCTATTTTTGTTCCTGTTATCAGATATATAATTTCTCTTCAAATCTATAACTCCAAAATTGTTGGTACAAAATTAAAATTATACATACAGTATAACCTTGTTAATCTGAAATATTTGGACCGAAGCTTGTTTGGATCTGCGAAAATTCGTATTAAGCGGGAGAATTCAGGGACACAATATTTTCACGAATTTTAGTTGAGAGTTGTATCTAATGTTAATTAATTTTATCAATATATAGCACGTGATATGTACTGTAATTATTGTGTTGACATAAACATGTAAATATTAAACATTTATTATCAGATATCACTGTTTCTTACACGTCTCTTTTAACTTTGAGCTTGTTAACTAATAAAATTTATTTCATTCGACTTAATTATTCTCTCCGTTTTTTTTTTGAAAAGTATGTTTGGATTATCTGGAAATTAAAACTACCTGGGTTCGGTCTAACAGGGTTTTATTGTAGTGGCTAAATCTTATTTTTTTGTAATATAAATAGTTTGTATTTCACTTAGTTAATAGTTTATAGCAGTTGTGATGTAATATAAATGAACTAATCGCTTTGCTGGTTTTATAGTAGAAATATTGTCTGATTAAAATCATCAGGGGGTTTATTAGTCATGCATGCTCTTTTATTAATAAAAATCTTAATGTTTCTCTTTTTCACGCATTCTTCTACAACATTTAACCTCATCTTACATTACAGCAAAAGATTAATAATATTATAAGAGAAATGACGAGATCTGTTGATATCATCCAACTACCTTATCACAGCTTACTTAGCCCTGCGTGGTGTTTGTCGGATGTAGTGTGCACTGCACTGTAAACAAATAAACGAGTTTGTACTTTCCGGTAGGGAAACATGTTTAGAGTATTTGTAATGACCACTTCCGGCGCTATTTCATTCCTCCATTAAAATATACAATACTTGTAGAGCTACAATTTTCACTTTAATAGACATGTAATCACTTAGGACACGCGTGCACGAATAATCCGTTTAGTAAGTAACCACCCAATCATGGGTAGATAAATTACCACCCGAAGGTAATTACTCATTTTCTAAACCTCCGGGTGACATTTCATTCATGGTTCAACTGTTTCACAAAATGTCACTCAGATGATCAGGCATTGACATCAAACTAGCATATGGCAAATAATCCTGAAACCACGTGTGCTCCCATTTTCCACCCCTCCCCCTTTTTTTAGGATTCTAAAAAACAACCAAACACGTCTATAACACGGGTGGATAGCATTGGTTGCTTTGTGGGTCGATGGGGTGGTGAGGGAGGTAACATAGCGTCATCAGTAACAGCTGGGACATGCTGCCATTGCTAATGGCTTTAAATCATCAACTAGTCTCACGCCTTCCCTAACCTCCTCTAAATTGCAAATCCCAAATCCCCTTCTGGGTTTGGGGGAGGGGGGGTGTCACTGGTATTCTGGGGTTCCTACGAGGATCCTTAAAAGGCAAACTACTGATTTTAATGTGGCCTTTCAGCGGTGAGTTTTTAAATATTTCTTAAAAAAATTATTTATTTAAATAATAAAGTTATGAAACTTGACTACACATAATGGTTTGGAAAAGTGTTATCTATTGGTAAAAGGTGGCTTTAATAGCTGAGCTATTATATTTGCTACCCGCTTCGGTGGCTGCGTTGTCTAACGCGTTGATCTCGTGTTGGACTAGACTGCCGAAGACGGGGAGATCGGGGCTTGATCCTGGTTTGGTGTGCTGAGGGTAGATTTTCCAAAATGGTTTTCCACTCTCCCTCCACGCAAATGTGGGTGTATTTTCTCTAAATCAAGCCTTCCTAATCCCCAAACAAATTAGTGTAATTAGTACATAGGCGTATAGCCGAAACATATAGTAAGACGTGGTGCTGTGTATATATATACAGTGGGACCTGACTAATTCGAACTTCCGTAATTCGAAATAATCTTTAATTCGAATTTTTTCGCTTGGTCCCGTGAATTTTGTACTAAAACAATGTTAAAAAATCGTGAATGATTCAAATTTTGTTTTGGTTAGTTCAAACTTTTCTTAAGTTGTAATGCACTGTGCATTATTGTTTTCCTAATTTTGGTTGCGACGCCGTGTTGTTCTATTTTTGGAAACAGGGGAGGCGACGTTGGAATGCGGTTGGTTCCCTTCTTCTCGCCCCTCCCCCTTCCCTGCTTTCCTCGCACATCTTTGCTTACACTTACAGTTCTGTACTGCGTTAGTAAAGGTCGAATCTCTCGAGTGGTTACGTGCGCTATTCTTAGTGATTCGCTCGTAGCGATATTCTTGTGACGTGCGAGCTTATTTTGTTTTGTTGTTTAGTTTTTTAGTTTTAGTTTTGTTTAGTACATTTTGTACAGTAATGTGTGTGTGTGTGTGTGTGTGTCGTGATGTCACTGTCCAAGCCACAGTCCTATGAATCATTCACTTTAACCATAAAAGTTGCGGTGCTAAAGGAAGTGGAAAAAAGAATTCCTTTTAAGAAACTTATTAAATTCGAATTTTTGGATAGTTTGAATTTTTCCCTGGTCCCTTCAAGTTCAAATTATCCAGGTTCCACTGTATTATATTTGTTAGTAACGGTTACAGCCGCATCAACATATCATATTCCTTAAATTGAAAAATGACACTGGAAACGAACCCGGGACATTTGGCCTATTATGGAACGACTCCCAGGTTTGATTCCCGTGTTCAGGTGTCAATTTGCCATTTAAATTAATATTATATTTAGCATACAAACAACTTGAATTTCTAAAAATAGACAAGTAATTTATTACTATATGAGAAATATAAAGTTTACTCGATTTTTTTTTCAAAATAATTTAAATAAATTGTTAAAAATCCATATAGCGCCCGATTAATACGTCTATTTTTATGAAAACATGTGTTTGCCTGCTTAATATTTTGCGGGCCGGATAAAATCAGACTTTGAGCTGGATATGTCCCGCGGGCCGTAGACTGCTTACCATTGCCTTGGGACTATGAGAGCACCATTGTGGTTTTTTAATTACTCTTATAACTGCAAACATGTGACATTTATAAAACACATTAAACGAACGATTTTGTGTGCACTGCGTGCTGATATCTATCAACATACTCAGACCAACAGTGATTGGAATCGAGAAGGTGGAATGTTGGGGAAATACACTAGAGTCGCGATTATCCGGTCCTCCTTATTATCCAGCCCGGTTCTTGGTGTTAACAAGTGTGCTTTAAAATAAACAAACCAGTACATATCCACTATAAAACATTTACTGACGTTCTATTTTCACTTGTTCTTGCTTTGTAGCCGATGTTACATTTCCAAAATAAAGTACTGTACCGGTATACTGAATTTTTCTTAAAAACTTTCTTTTGAAATTATTACTTCCCCCCTTCAATTACTGTATTTATATTTTACATCGCAATCAAAAGATGGGCAGATTCTATTAAAACAAAGTTAAATGTTCTGTGAAAATTGAAATAAAGAAGGCAAACCCAAACAAAAAAATATTTACACTTGGATTATTTATTATCCGGCTTTTCTGTTATCCGACCCGGAATTTCGCCACTTTTGGCCGGATAATGGCGACTCTAGTGTATATCTTCATCAGAAGGAAAATAGTGAAACAATTTAGGAAAAACTACCCTCATCCGGGATTCGAACTCTTATCTTCCCATTGCTATAAAAATAATTTATGTATATATATATATACATGTATAGACATATGTATATATATACCTTAATCTTTGCTACCGCTATAAAAAGAGGGTATTCTAAGGAAATTGTGAAATCACCAAGACAAATTCATTTTTCAAAAAGAAAAATCAAGTCACGTCAAATAGCTACGCCCATGTATGTTTCACTGGGGTCCTCTTCTCCACTTCCCCATTCCCCCGTTTCTGTGACTGACTCTTCACCTCAATTTTTCAAACGCTGATCTCTAAATCCGTCCGTCTTCTTTCCCGTAAATCTTCCATAGCTTCAATCTGAGAGGGTGGACGATGTCTTTACACCACTTTCTCGTCGTCTTACCTTTTTT